>VJXU01004184.1:0-14270 GCA_008694245.1 Ganoderma sp. BRIUMSc | reverse complement strand
TTGACGACCAAAGATCCCCGACCACTCAAGAACTGCTTGGGGACAGAACAGTCCCTCATGAGGTACACGTTCACCCTCCTGCCAAAGCCTGGTGAGGAGAGTGGAGATGAGGACGGAGTCATGGGAACAGAGACGAGCACGTACACCCTAGTAGGAATGGACTAAGTTCTAGGCGCATCAACATGCTAGTTTTGGGATCGTTGCTTTGTAATGACCCCTGCATATGTCAATCAGACTGACTAAGGATGACGAATCATGTAACTAAGCTTTTTGTTCCCCCATCCCTTGTCGCCCGTACGAGAAATATTATAGTTCTCCTTCCCAATTGTTTACTCATCATTCTCGCCACACGTACAGTAACTATTGTGATTTGTCTATTGTGCGAGAAACCTATTCTCGTGTGATAGCTCTCGGCATTGTTTGTCTTTTATTGTCCAAACTATTAATTCCTGCAGTCTACTTTTAACCATTGTTCAAATACTATTGTGCACTGTAGTGCATTCCCGCAGTCTACCAGTTCTCTATTGTCCCCCAGACACTTATTGTCCAATATGCCATTATCTATCTTTAGAACAATAGACCATAGCCCTATGTTTGTACTTGTTTGGCTTGGTAGCCCACTAGTATGTAAGGCCACAAGCTGCCCCCAAAATAAAATGAGCACCTTTTACCCCCAACATCTCACTTCCGAGTCTGCCCGAGTGCATTCTCATAAGTCACTATTAGTTAACAAGCATTGCTTGTAACTACATCTTATCTAAGCTATCAGTGCTGGCTTATGAGCCATTGTGACTGATACTTATTTTTAAATACAGGCCCAAGCTTCCGATAAGCTTACCAGATCCACGTTCGACTCAACGGAGTCCAGCATCGTTAAGACTGTAGCTTGACTAACGAAGAGTCAGGTACAGCCAAGTCATCCCGCCCTCGCAAGCCTGATCATCACTACAACGAACAACTGAGGCGATATCCGACCACAGACCAGTCCGATTACCTCAGGTGGTTGTTACCTACTTTCAACTAGGTAACTACCACGCACGTCACATCTTATGCTTATCCTCCAAGCTTTGCCATCGTTTGCTAATGAATCCATCATGCTACCGAGATCATGTGTGAAAGTGCGCGTCCAGCGTGAAGGGATGGAGGTTTGATTGAGATGGTCAAGAGCTTTTAAGTTGACTTGGTCTGACATGAAATTGAATTCAACACACGACGGTTGCGATTGAATCCTTGTCATCACGCGGGTAAGAAGGCATCGCATCTCTAATGGCGTGCTGGTTTGGGGCAGATCGGTGGCGGCGGCGGTCCTGGTCAAGGGTTCATGAAATCACTGCATTAACGACGAGATTGTAGGACATTGACTACAGCAAGGAACACTGCCCAACCAGTCATGAGCAAGATACGAGGGCAACCCAGGTCAGTGTAAGCTCCGTCAGCCTCGGCTTGGAATTCAGGAGTGACAAACTGATATGCTTGTCGACGTGCCTCCTCACCACCTATCTCGTCGCGGAGCTGGCGGATCATATCTCTACATACGTTGACACGGCAATCCCTGGCAGTGGGTCGCATGTGCGTAGGACAAGTCCAAATGTGAATTGGAGACGTCCCAGAGGGGAGATCCTTCTCCTTCTGGCGGCGGACTGTATGGTTATTCCAATATTCGCGGTAGTCATCGAGCCGTTCTTGGAGCAACGGCGGCCACAACCAGTTAAAAATGTTTCTGACAGGCATGCATATCAGTTACGGAGGGACTAAAATGCTGGCTGGACAAGAACGCACACATGTAATGGGTCATTCAAATTGAACATCGCCGCGCCGCCCAGGATCACGTCACGGACGTTGTGACCCTCGCCTTCACGGAGCCACAGCCAGAAGCCCTCGATCGGCGTGTTGTGCTTGCTTTGCACTTGAACCCACAGATTGAACTCGTCTTCAGGTATTTCAAGAGCTGCATCTCGCCTCCAGATGCAAAAGGCGCGGATGAGTTTCCCGCAAGGGGGATTAGACAACGGTGGTAAAACGTACCTAAGTATCTTCTGAAATTCGATCATCTGGCCCGTCTCAGAGCCCTTGTCACTGACCATAGTCATAGGAATTGCTGCCAAGTAAACCTTTAGTGAACATCGATGATGCACGACAAGTTTACACATACCACTGAGGTCTTCGACGAAGTCAAGATAAAGGTGGGCACATGTGGACGCCAGGCGAACGTTCGGGAGCACAGCTAGCGTGAAGACCAGACCACCTCACAGATCTCGATAGCCGTAAATAGGAAGCGTTACAGTACCAAGCTGGAGAGCCTGTGAAGACAGCTTCTCGTGGCCGTCGACGTGAACTTGATGCATGGGGCCGATGCAGTCTAGTGGCACGCGGGGAATAGCGTCGCGCCCCTTCCCTGGGAACCGCCGGTCAAATTCATGGTCGAAATGGTCATGCAAAATTGCCCTGAGTTCATCGCTAGCGCACCGTGAGTTGGAGCTTGAAGTTCATGGATGCTCCTGCGACGTACTGGGATATCGAGATGCCTTTGTTTGCCAGCCGTTGTCGCACTTGGGCAACGCCCCAACGTCCCTGAATGTCCTTTTGCTTGAGGTCCAAGATAGCTTGTAGCCGTTCCGACGCATTCCCTTCTTTGATTTTGTTTCGGACGGTTGGTATACCAAGCCGTCTGCGTAGCTTGTACATGGACCCGCGGCTGCGTCGATGCCCAGAATCAATAGAAGGCCACATACGAAACGATCTCCATGAAGACGAACCTCATTGGACAACCCAGGGACCGGAGTCGGGCGAGTTGTTCGTCGACCGATAACCCTGCCCCATCCTTCTCGCGATTGAACTGACGGAAGAGTCGAGACAAGGCGACATCGTCCAGAGCAAAGGCTGCTCGTAATTGTGATAAGGGTATTTCCTCTCTGCAAGTCATGGTGATAGGGCACTTACCGAGTTTGCCTCCGTATTGGTTTCGGCCCTCTGCGTTGACCATGCCTGATGGCCAAGGGTGAGTTGTCCAACCACGTATCTAATACTCATTAAGCTCGCTCACCCGGTAATGTGGAGACAGGACTTAAAAGGCACTCCTCGCGCACCTAGATATCTCCGTGGTAGGGGTGGTCAACAGCTTGCCTCGAAACGAATCCTCACCCTCGTAATGACCCTTCAAGTACCAGTTTAGGGTGCAGTCCAAACTAGGATGTAGATTGTCTGTGCATGACAAAATAGGCACCGCAGCATGACCGATTCCAGTGAGTCTCTGCCAGGTATGGGAATCACAGCGAGTCGACGGAGCGAGGTCGTCCGAGAGGGAAAGCAGAGTCCTTGGACCCATGCCGCAGATGGTTCCGTTCATGATCGCATACCGAAAGTGTACACAACATGACTCATGACAAACATGGTTAGACTTAACCATTTTGAGTGAGGCGGGCATCAGGTTGCAAGGCATCCTAGAGGGCAAATAGCATTGCGCGCAGGCAGGAATATCGCCCTTCTGGGACCCCCTCGTAATTTTCCGGTCCTATACAGCGCTGCGTAGTCTGGCAGTGACACAGTCGATGTGCAACCCGTGAGCCAGACCTGGGATGCTAGACGATAATAATGTGAACCACGGACGGACAGTTCAACGACTCATAGACATTTGTCTCATAGTCACCGCCGTGGGGCAAAGGGGAGGCTGCAAAATACATCTCACGAGTCCCGTTTCTCCCCACAACAGCCGGACGGCGACATGCAACGGGGGTGCCCACTCGGCTGTGCCTAATGGCAGGCGTGAGCAAACAATCGCGTGCCGGACGAGAAGCCTGGGACGCACTAATTGAACATGATGCCGCACATATCCGTGACCTGGTGGGAGAAGATATACAGTGTTCGTAAACCTGATACGGATTCTCCATGCCGCGCTGGACTGCGCAGGTTGGGGCGCATTTCGGGTGAGGTCGATGCAGAGCACCGCCCGATCACTTGAGGACGGCTGTCAGCACATGGCTCGCTCGCATGGGGTAAAGAACAGGTGTTCATACGGCTCAAGTCTCAGAATCTATGGGGAACTTGGACAGCGGACCGTGGACCAAGAAGGGTAAGCTCACACATGGGGTCCTGTCTCCCGACTGTCGGCTTGAAGGTAGGGTGGAGGAGAACGATTTCAGAGCCAAGATCGCCGGCAGCCGGCAGGAACCTCGCGTATTGCTCTACATCCTTGGTCCATGGACAGCCTGAAGAGGGAGAGTTTTTTCAGGACGTACACGCTTTTGGTGGGGGGCATAGTACCTCAGGGCAGACTTGACGAAAAAGGTCCAGTCGCACGAGAAGGGGTCACATCGGCGGACGGTTCCCTCCGGGCGCACCTCTTGGATCGACCAAAAGGGGACAGGTCTTCAAGGACCTGTACCCATTTGGTGCGGGACATGCATTGTAGTGGGTTTTGAATAGAAGGTTGAGTGGCACGCGACGTCCTGAGTTCCGGCCGTCGGTTTGAGGGCATCTGTTGAAACAGAAGTCATGCATGAACCCGTATCGTTCGAGTCCATGGCAAACCTGACTGGGAAGATATCATTCAGAACACGCATGCACTTGGCACTGATTGTGGGCGATCCGCATGACAGTATGACGGGCTTCTCGAGGAAATTTTACTCACAGGCGAGCTCTCGAATCCCGACCGCCGGCGTGAAGGCATAATGTGCGCGAGCACAGACAGAAAGAAGACGACACCCGAAAATGACTGAATTGCACGCGCGGTCTCGCTTCCTGGATGTCGGCATCAGAGTAGCAGCTAGTAGTGAATAGCTCGCGCCAGAAGGAAAGGATGCACTGCACTGTTGGGTCGACGGAAAGCCGAAACTGGAAAGCGTTGGGACATGGCCGCATTGGGCACGGCATGGGACACAGCGAAGGCACGGTTGAGTGGGCACACGCGGTCTCGCTTCCTGGATGCCGACATCGGGGTAGCATTAGTGAATAGCTCGCGCCGGGAGGAAAGGATGCACTGCACTGTTGGGTCGACGGAAAGCCGAAACTGGAAAGCGTTGGGACATGGCCGCATTGGGCACGGCACTGGACACAGCGAAGGCACGGTTGAGTTGCACGCGAGACCTTGACGAACGACTGCAGACAAAGAGACGAGCATGCGTGGGTAGAACTGCAGCGCCGACCATGTACGTGTGAAGTCTCAGTCATCACGGACTCGCGTACGTTACTATAACTGGCTCTTCCCCAACAGCCACTATGTCTGGCTTTCACATTGGATCGGGTTTCGTGGACGAACACCTGGAACCCTAGGTGGCCATGCTTTATGTCTACAGGGCCTCCTGCCATTCACGAGAAGGCATAAAAGGTCGGACGTCCCTCCGTTGCAGCATCCCTCGCTTCTCGATCCCCCAACTACACCCTTCTCCGATCCTCTCTCAATATCTCCTTCTCTATATCAATGCAAGCTCCCCACAGCGACCCCGCTCCTCAAGGTCACCAGACTCCTGGTAAGCCCACTACCTGCTCGAGAGACTGGAGGACAAACCACACTGACCCGTCAATCTAAGGTGTATCGAGGAAAGGCGACGGCGCCCCTGCGAACAACACCGACCGCCGACTCCCAGCCGATCCCTGGGCCACTGCCCCCCTGGCGTACCGGCCCACCCTCTCCTCCTTCCATCCCATCCTTGTCAATGAGCACGATCGGATGATCAGCTCGCTCCTGTCTGCGGCTCCTGATCGGGCTCGCTTGCTTACCGTTCGAAGCATGCCGACCTCGCGCGAAGAAGAACGGGACACTTTCCGCAAAATCTGCGTCAAGTTTGCGGCCTTCAACCGGGCCTCCCGCAAGGCCATCATCGCCGTCAAACGCCCCTCTTGCCGAATCACCCTCCATCACATCTTCCTCACCCTGACCGTGTTCGGGCAGTCTTCCGACGTCGATGCAGCCCTCAACAACCTCGCTGAGGTTATTAAGAGGTGCAGGTTTCCTGTGACTTTCCCTTGTAGCCCTGTTCTAATCGGTTTCACTTCGCTATTGCTTAGAATGGTCGCACGCTTCCAGGCGTGGGCGGTGTCGTGGGGTGCCGTCATCCCGATTGGGCCGTGCAAATATCCTGAGCTCGTTGCAGCGGATTTGAAGAATGACGCAGGTGAGCCATTCATGCATTTTTTGTCAGACCGTCGACTGAAGTCGTTTTAGTCAAGCACTTGCAGAAGCGATTCCCTCTCGATGACGAGGCCAAGTGGCTCTACGCTTTGTTGCGTGTGCTTGGGGACATCCCCGAGTTGTGGGGCTACCAGGAGCATGACGACCATTCGGGCAATGTTCCGGCTGTCCACGACGGCGAAGGGGACATCCAGCAGCTCGCTATAGCACCCTTCGACACCTTGCCCTCGTCTGAGCCCTCTACCGACTCTCCTTCCCCCGCTGCGCAAGCTCCTACTGCGGAGGGCGAGCCCGAGACCGGACACATCCCTACTCCACATGGCGGTGCTCCGTGCGAGGGGCCTCCTTCTCAGATGGCTCATGGCCAGAACTACCCGTTCCTCTACTACAGCCCCAGTTCCGCGACGTCTAATCGCGATGATGAACTCTTTTCCCACCACCCCTCGGTTCCGGCTAGTGAACCCACCATCTCTGCCTCGCAAGGCCCTGGGGACAGGCCTGCTCGCTTCATGGACTACAGGGAGGGGAACGCATCCGTCTCGAGTCTCACGTCGACTGCCAGCTCTTCGAAGATTTCTAAGGCTCGCGGATCGCTTGCTTCCTCGCAGCGCAGGGTCTCCGGGCTTGACAAGATCCTCCAGATCGAACGGGAGCGCATCGCGGGGTTGGAACACCTGCGGGACATCTCCCAGAGCCTCACCGAGTTTTTCTTCCACGGCCTCTTCACGCAGTATTCTCACCAGTTCGTGGGGTCGCAGGTGTGCGAGGCGTATCGCGCCTTGGCCCTGAGGGCTCCTAACGCTATGGTTCCATTGGTGATTCGGATCTGTAAGCACATGGAGACCGACGTGGAAATCTTGTCCCAGCTCGGCAAGGTTTAGGGTGGGCGTTTATGGTCGGTCGTCGCTGTGCTGTGCTGTTTCCATTGACTTTTTAGGACGTCGCTGGACATGCACCTTCTAGCTTTGACCACTCGTCGATGGATTTCTCAGTATTTCATGACCGCAGTTGTTTTAGTCGTCGTTGCGACGTACGTGACCCGGAACTGTACTACTTACTCTCATCGCGCGCTGATGCCTCATGTTCTCTGGTTTTGTGTTCTGCGTTGATGCTAGTCATGTGTCTCCTTACCCAAGTCTGTCATTACCGCTATGAGCTACTCATCTTCCCCCCGCTTGTCTTCCCTCCGTCTGCCCTACCCTTGCCTCCGTCGATCCTGTGCTCGTTCCTTACCATGCTGCTAGTCATGTTCGTTGCTTGTCTGAATATCACGAGCTTGCTACTCGCCCGTGCGGTCTGCGGAACCTAAAGGGATGATTTTATATCTGTACATGCGATGGCTCACGTTCACTACTCTCGCTGCTACCATTACTTGCTCGCCATGCTGTTGGGCGTCGATGTCCTATCGTCAAAAGCAACGCCTCAGAGGTGCCAAGATACAGAGATGCGCCTTGGCAATGGTATAGGGGCCCACGTCCGGACAAGAAAATCTATAGAGTGGGGGGAGATAAAGTGAATGTGTGCAAGCACTGCAGCAAATCGTCCGGAGCTTGGCGGCACTTGACACTACTGAACGCCTTGATGGCACTTGCCACCACTTGATTTCTCTGTTCCTCTGGAATCTCCTGAGATCGGCTGGGATCTTGTCAGCGCTTCGTCCTCTTCCAATATCCGACGTCAGCTGGGCACTTGTTTGATGTCGCGCAAGTGCTTGCAGCCAGCCTGCCCTAAATGGCCCCGGCCGTTCCCGGGTTGTTATCAGTGGGCAAGTTGAACGTTCGTCTTGCCGACTGTCGTCCTCCCGAGTTCCTCTCTCCCCTTCACTCTCTAAGTCCGACCGTTGCCCGTCGGTCCACTCTGCCTTCAGCCCTTTTTCTGCATCTTCAAGGTTGCTCTCCCCTCTCGGCCTTCCTTGGAAGAGCTCCATCGCTCCAAACTTGTCTGCCGGTTTTAGTCGCTGCTGACCTCTGCTGACCGACTCGGAAAGCAACACCGCTGGGGACGCGGCCTTCGCAACATTTCTCAGGCTTACTGGGATATTAAGGATGACCCAATTACGGTGCGTGCTTGCTCATCGTGGGCGCTGGTGCCATCTCTACCGATCCCTACATCCCAGTGGTCTTCGCATTGTAGATCGCAGCGGACCTCCTCACAACATGTGAGTACTCTGCGCACTTTCGCAGACCATTCCGGATCACGTCTCGCAATGGTGAGTGCCTGGTTCGAATCTTGGTTATTTATGTCACGCGGTGGGAGCACGTAGTGAGACGTGCCCTGTGGATGCGAGGTGGAGCTCGTGAGATGGTGAGACAGACGCAGATAAAGAAGTTCAAGGTGAGTAAGTCGTCTGGGGGATTCTCAATTTTTTCTTATGGCTGCTCCCATTTCGTAGTGCACATCGCTCTTGTCATCCGCTAGTTATCCTTGACGTCTAGCGGATCATCGCGCGCTAATTGGATCCTATGTTTTATCTGAACGATGTCATGTGATGAGTTCATCTTCTGCGATCCAATATCTGGAGTTGGGCTTTACGAAGATGAGAATACTGACGTCGTCTTTGCGAGCATTTCCTAGCCCTTCCGAACCTCAGAACTGCGACGTCTGACTACCGCCGCTATTCACACGTGAATCTATGTCTCGGTACGTACATTCAAATGTGTGGCACACGAAAACCCTCACTGACATTCATCGCTTTCGTTTTGGCTATACTTACAGGCTTTGAACGGTCTCTTAGGATGTACACGAGGACGCATTAGTAGTAGTTTCGTAGTGAGGCTTAGCACTTGGGTCTACTTGTATGCACTTGGTAACCCTTAATGGTACTTAATTTCACTCTGCACCAGAAGGAGACCTCCTGATTCAGAGAAATCCAGAGGAACTTGGAGCGACTTGAATTGTCTGGATCAGTGATGTCAAGTGAGGCCAAGTGCTGTCAAGATGTCAAGTGAAATGGACGAATTGCTGATGCAGGAGATCGAGAATGAGAGCGTTCCTGGCATGATGTAGGTGATGGCGAGGCGCGCGTTGGAAGTCATGGTAGCGCCCGTAGCTTCCCAGGTCTAGGCCATTGAATAGCGCCATCTTACTAATTTGCTTTCCTCTGGAGCAGTAAGATCCTTATTGAATACATAAACGCTCGAGCTTATGATTTACATTTAGTTGGTGACAGATCGATGTACGAGGCGTAAGTCGGCTCAAGGCTGATACTAGTTCCAGTGATTTGCGCAATCGTAAGAAAGGACCAATACACATTCGTGTCATTAGCGAGAATACTCGACTTCGCAATCTGGAAGACCCCTCCAAGCGCGTTTCTCATGGGAACTGAGCTGCCCTCATTCCCGATGTAAGTACAGCCACACGCAGATCGGAGACATCCTCATTAGGAAATGTAAGCGCTCATTTCTCTGACAATGTGGGGTTCCAAAAGTCGATGTTGTATAACCACAGAAAACTGAGCACCATGCTGATACAATGGCATATAATTTAGAACATAAAAGTGGTCATAAAATATATTGTGCTCTCTACTGATACTTACAGTGTCCCAGCCGTGTACAAGTACACTACAGCATTGAAGGAGAGGCAGCAGGAGGATGTAGCGCACGGTCCAGTATACGAAAGGAGTGCACTACAGTATGCAGTAGTCCTATAGGTTAGCATAGTACAGTGCAATGCAGTAGCCGAGACAAATTCAAATTCGAACCACATTGCTCAATCTCCCGTCCCCCGAGGACCATCGGCGATGAAACAAAATCAAGCAAATCCAACAATGACAGCAATTGGGGGAACACTACAAGCCAACGACAAGAATGGCAGTATCTATGTCGAGGCTATGAAACGAAAAATTGATTCAATACCGAAGGGAGCACTTTAGAACATCTCCATTGCGCCTGGGCAAAAACAGGGACGTAAGCATCGACAATTCACTGGCGGCGGAGAGGAGCGACGTACAAGCTCCGAACGTGGTAGGAACCCCGTTTCTAGAATGCAGTAATCTGAGAGTTTAGTCGAGGAGTACAGACCTCGATAGCTCGGACAAGCGCGGGGCCCACCTGCTGATCAGGAAGTCACGCACAAACTGGGGGGACGGTATGAAACTTGGCGCCGTTTCGGGGGCGAGAGACGATAGAGACGTACCGAATGCCCTACACCGCATTAACGGCATTGCCGACGTTGGCATCGTCAAAGGGTGCGCTATCCTCGGCGCCGCCGGTCTCCATCGCGACAGCTTCAACGTTGAGCTCGGTCGCTCGTCGCCAGTTCTGGCGCATTGCCGCCGCGGTGAGCTTGAAGGCACCGGATCCTGCAACCACAAGTAGGAAGACCGCGGTTACGCTGTCCGTGAGCGTGAAGTTGAGGGTGACGTTGGTGACATGGGAGGGAGAGTGATTGACTGGGAGGAGCAGGGGGATAGTATCTACGCAGGGGAGGTGGTGGTGGGGGGAAAGAAGGAGAGATTGAGCGCTCTCCCCCGCTGTCGCGTACCAAATGCTCCCATTCGAGCTCCGCCGGATCAATTCTCGGGATCTTACGAGCTAAAGGAGGAAACACCATGCGCCTATGTTCAGATCCATGATCCACCCAACTAAAATGGATGGAGTACGATATGATTTCCTTTTTTGGAGAGCCAGATTCGCTGTCTTTAAGGCCCGATCGTTGCTAAGGCAGTATTGGCGGAGACTGAAAGCTTCGGTAGATGCCGAGAAGTGACTGATGGTGTGCACCGGGGAAAGAAAGCCGAATAGCAGACGCTCGTCCTTTCCTCGGGTTTGTCAGTGTCCGATGGTCGGACCCTGCCGGAACGATGCACGGAGTCACCGACCAGAGTCGCTCAAAGAGGACTAGGAAAGGAAGCGCTCCATAACTCACCGCACTGGAGCTAGCACACATAACGTATTAGTACGGTATATTCAACCTGCAAGGGGGGAACAGCCATCAGCAAAAGCGCAAAAATATCGCCCAACTTTGCATGGTCATGGGCGCGTGTGCAAACCTGAAAAGACCGCGCATCAACTCCAGAATGGGGTATGGTGCTCTTCTGCTTTGTGACGTAAGGCAATACCGCCCTTCGGACAGGTGCCGCCGTGCAATGTCAGACAATCCCAGGCAATCCTCGCAATATTTCTCAAATATTGCCTGGGGTTGGCGGGATTGCCTTGAATTGGTGAGATTGCCACCGGAGGCACAGGCAGAGGATGCCGACGTGTTTTGAATAAATAGCTCTCAATATTATTATTATCCACTCGCGCACACAGACACATGTAATTTCAAGGAATGCAGATAGAGAAATGTATTGGGTAAAGTATAACACGACACCAGTATAGAAACATACAGATAGAGGTGGCGATGGATGAACAAAGCTCGACTACTCACAGATGGCAACGAGCAAGAGGAGTGGCGGCCAAAGGTACATTAAGTGGCGGGGTGGGACGGAAAGTAGTCAGTCAAATAGTCCTACTAGTCATAAAACCGCTGGCTCACCATTTACGACACATATACTCACATAGATGATCTTGTCGCCGGCTGCAAGGGTAATAACGGCAAGCACATGGGACGAGTTAAACAAACACACTGGGCCTGGTGGCAGTGGACGCACCAGAAGGGGATGCGCAACTTGCAGCGCATCGGAAGATCGTAAACATCAGCAAATATATGCACAGGAAAAATGGCATCCCGTACGAGAATAAGGACCGGGGGCTCACAGTGCATATAGACGTCATTGCTTCTCACCAGTTTACCATCGGATTCCCAGAGGCCTTTCTATCTTGCACAGTGTGACAGTGTAGGCTTGAGTGACGGAGATGTTATGCGTAGAGATCCAAGGGGACGACTCGGAGCTCGGACACAGTGCGATGTTGGTGAGCCATAAAGTGGGGAAGAGCAGCTGACGAAGGGGGGAAAGGGGGTGGACGCAAGGTTTGCGGCCCGTGGCTGGACATGATGATACGGAAGAAAGAGGGATTGACGGCGTCTTCCTGTGAGGAGGAGATGATGAGCAACGCAATGATCACGTGCACACACTCGTTCGGTGTTGACGTTGAGACGCTCACCTGCTTCTGTCGACCTCATCCGACTCTTCCGTCCGCAAGTTTGTGACAACATCCACATCCCATCATCTGGGACTTAGATCCGTCTGTCCCATGACTCTCGTTCAATTTGTTATATTCAAGTACGTAGTTCGGAGCTTAGACTTGCGTGGAGGTGTCCGAGAGTGCAACACTCACTTATAAATGGCTTATCAGGCATTACAGGCCGAACATTGCGCAGGATTGCAGGGAATTGTACGATCAGTCCATTTCCGTCAAGTCTTGGGCGCTCGTGCATATCGAGGCAGGAATGGACGCTCCGGGTAATACTCGCAAGCTTGGCCGCGATTTTTGCAGTTTTGCTGATGGCACAGAGGGGAATGAACTTTGTCGCCATCGGAGTCCGCGTGGGCTGGAACGGCCGACATAGCCGCCTGCTGCGGCGACATCACTCGTTTATTTCATCCATGTCCATATCGCCAGCCGTAGAAGAGGCAAGTCTTCAAGAATTCAAAGACATAAAGTGCAGAGGTAGTCGAGAGACAACAGAGTTGCCATGTCGCTACTTATGTTCTTCGAGTCTATGAGAGTCTATGGCGGTCAATTCCAACAGCAAGCGGAGAAATCGGCCCGCGTCCTTGGTGACGGGCGTTTGAGTTGCCGTATTGGGAACCGCACGCGCTTAACGGTCCACCCTGCCACGAAGTCGAGACTCAGACAACTCCCAAACACCTCGTGCACCTCAGTCGCTTCCGATTCCTTGCCGTCAATCTATCCTTCCTTCATGCCTATGAAAGGGCTGTCCACCCAACCATGAGTTTAGTTCTCGACCTCGCCGTCCTCTTGACGAGCCTCAGTTATGTCTCGCTGGCGCCCTACACCAAGGTCGAGGAGAGCTTCAACCTACACGCGACACACGATGTGCTCATGTACGGCGTCGGCTCCTCAAATCTACATAAAGTGCGCACGCGTTCTCCGTCCTGGAAGTCCATCCGTTGAAGATGACGCGTCGCAACCCGCTCGCTACGGTCGTTGGCTGGTCAGTATGACCACTTCACCTTCCCTGGCGCGGTCCCGCGGACGTTTGTGGGGAGCGTCGTGCTTGCATGGGCGTCGAACGTCGTCTTGCGGATAGGGTCGTGGATGGGGCTCTATGAAGACAAGTTTGACATGCAGATCATCGGTGAGTCCTGCGTTTCCTGGTCTGCAAGACGTGCTTATATGCGCTCAGTACGGATGGTCCTCGCCAGTGCAAACGCTGTCGGACTGATCTCTCTTCGACGCGCCGTGACGAGGCGTTTTGGACGTCCCGCCGGGTTCATGTTCGTGCTGCTGTCGATAACACAGTTCCATCTCCCGTTTTGGATGGGTCGTACCCTGCCGAACATGTTCGCGCTTCTACCTGGTGAGTTCTCCCTCGTTTTCCCCTTTATCGAGCCCCCCGGAAGTTTATTTGGACGCCTGGCTGCTAGCGAACATCGCCCTACGTCTCCTCATCGACCGCGCACCCAACTCGACGCGACCGTCCAAGTCGAACGTACACTGGGCGATCGCTCTCCTCACATTCACGACGGTCGTGTTCCGCTCCGAGTTGCTCCTCCTCCTCGGGCCTCTCGCACTCCAATCAGCCATCCGCTATACGTCCTTCTACAACGTCGTCAAAGTGGGGATCGTCTCCGGCATCATCTCTGCCGGTGAGTATCTCTCTCCCCCCAGGACACAATGTACACGACGTGACTGACGCACGCAGCTATCACCGTGCTCGTCGACTCGTACTTCTGGCAGCAATGGCCGCTCTGGCCAGAGCTCTACGGGCTCTACTTCAACGTCATCCAAGGCAAGAGCTCCGACTGGGGTGTAAGTCACCCACCCTTCCCACCCTTCCCACTTTCTAGTGACCCAACGCTCTTCGCATCCAGGTAGAGCCGTTGCATGCCTACGTGACGTCGTACCTCCCGAAGCTCCTGCTCTCCTCCTTCCCGCTCGCGGGCCTCGGCTTCCTGCTCGACGGCCGCGTGCGCTCCTTCCTGCTCCCGTACCTCGCGTTCGTCGGCCTCATCAGCGGCCTCGCGCACAAGGAGTGGCGCTTCGTCGTATACGCCGTGCCCGCGTTCAACGTC
>VJXU01004172.1:0-29197 GCA_008694245.1 Ganoderma sp. BRIUMSc | reverse complement strand
TCGCAGGACCCGAGAGTCCCTTTCGTGTTCGCCATCGTCTTCCACGTCGCTCGCCGAGAGCCCCTCGTATTCTACTTCCGCCCGTCGCGCATCGCGCGCGACTCTTGGACCGACTAGTCCGCTGGTCTTAGGCCCTCTGTGGTATTTGGTTCGTAGCGATTAGCGAGCACCCGACGACTCCCTCCTTCTTTTCCGGTTAGCTGGTTCTGTTGTTTTTCGCAGCAGTTCCCCGGACCGTACACATCAGCGGACGACACAACAGTATACCTGAGTGTCGGAGATGACTATGACGAGCTCCTCCGAATCCTCCGCATCTGGTGCCAAGGATTGACGGCCAAATTCAACGAAGAGAAAACAGAAATCATTCCCATCGGCACCAAGGATCATCGCCAGAAGTTTATACGCACCAGACAACTCAGCGAGGACCACCCCCCCATCCCAGATAATGTACGTGTCGCGAAGGACGGCGAAGCCGTCCGGACGCTGGGAGCATGGATCGGAAATGACGTCGACCCAGGCGCACCCTGGACGCCCATCATCCAAACCATCAAACGCAACCTCGATCGGTGGGGCAAACGAAACCCCACCATGTATGGTCGTAAACTGATAGTGGGGATGGAAATTGGAGGACAGACGCAGTTCCTCACCAAAGCGCAAGGAATGCCAAAGGACGTCGAAGACGAGATAGCGAAAATTGCAATTGACTTCGTATGGAAGGGCGACACCCATCCACTCGTAAACAGGAGCGTGCTGTATGGCCCCGTCAGCGAGGGCGGCCTAAACCTCCTCGATATCAAAAGCAGAAATGAAGCGATTGAGCTCATGTGGGTCAAAGAGTACCTGGACCTGTCTCCCAACAGGCCGCGCTGGGCAGCAGTTGCTGATATCCTGCTGGCCAGAGCGACCGCAGCCTCTGCGAAAGCGGTCGACAATACAGCGAAAGTAAACACATTTCTCCAAACCTGGGACGTGAGTACGAGGGCAAGTGCTGGACTTCCAGACGACCTCAAACGGATGATAGTGGTTGCAAAGAAATACCGCGTCAGACTCTGCACCGCGAACCCCTCAGAACGTCTGAAAGAAGCACTGCCGATATGGTATCACCAGGGAGAAGGTGCAGGCCGACAAGTAGCGAACTCCACTGCCTCGACATGCCTCAGGGTACAGCACGGTGTCACATCGGTGGGCGACACTCTGAAGATCGCAAAGTGCACTAACGACGCTAAGCACACCAACTCACCGAAGTGTAAATGCCTGCATTGTGACGAAGACCGCAGACTACGAGGGTGCATTAACCCGGCGAGATGCGCCCTCGCTGCTCGCAAAGCCATCGCCAAGCTCCTCCCCAAGTGGCGCCCAGAGGAGCACAGGTACGCCGATGGCTTAACACTCACGTGGCCGCAAAAACTCCAGAACGAGGCGGCCCTCAAATCTGGAGGGAAAATATTGTTCAACCCCTCAATCACTGAAGACGCCCCTCTAGCGAACGCTGTCAGGGCTTTCCTTCCCGCGTCGCAAAACAGCGGCGAAGAGCGTGCCGCGCGGCGCCCCAGACACGCTTTCCAGATCCCACAAGAAGAAGTGACGGTGCACATTGATGGCTCCTGCATACAGAACGAAATGAGAGAAGCCAGAGCCGGAAGTGGACTCTGGTATGGGAGCGGAGATGACCGCAACTCTGCGATAAAGGCCCCGGGGACCTCCCAGACACGCCAGACGGGGGAGGTATACGCTGTGGTAGTTGCAGCAGCAAAAGCCCCCCCTTTGCACCGCTCCATATCCATAGTGCCTCAAAAACGGTGGTCCGGGGCCTCACGAGCGACCTCCAGACATGGGAAGACCGCGGCTGGCTCGGAGTCACAAACAAAGAACTGTTGCAAACCACGGCCGCCTGGCTCCGTGGCCGCTCAGCGGTCACGACCTTCACATGGGCCAAAGACCAGACCGAGGACGAAGAAAGCAGGGAAGCCGCCGCACTGGCGAAGCAAGGCGCAGAAACGGAGGGCGCGGGCCTAGTACTGCCCCAGCCGCCCGAAGGTTTTCTGGTGCAGGGCCTGAAACTGGCGGCTCTGACCCAAAAGTTGGCTTACCAAGCCATCCTTACAGAACACGTAGAAAAGAGAGCACGACCAAAAACTCACCATACGGTTGCACATGTCCTGGCATCCCTAGAGGCGTCGACCGGCCAGCGCATCACCCCGGGGGCGCTATGGAAGTCCATCCGTGGAAAGGACACGGCGCGCAAGATGAGAGATTTCCTGTGGAAGGCGCTCCACGACGCCCTCCGAGTGGGAGGGTTCTGGGAAAACATCCCCACCATGAGGGAAAGGGCGATCTGTAGGACCTGTGACTGCGTAGAATCAGTAGAGCACATCCTGACGGAATGCACGGCCGGACCAGTTAAAGAAATCTGGGCCCTAGCCTCCGCCCTCCTACAGAAAAAAGGAGTAACGCTGACCAAGCCGACCCTAGGCCTGGCACTGGCAGCCCCAGCGGTCTCCCTCGGCAACCGTGCCGAACGCTGTGACGCGGGAACGGACAGGCTCGCGAGAATAGTCCTGACTGAATCCATACACACGGCCCCTCCGGGCAGACCTGGGCAACCCCAATCGCGGAAAGTCGGAACACAATTGCAAGAGGGGGGAGTCTCAAATGGGGATCAAGACGCTCGGGGCACTGGCGGTGGCAGGTTCGACTGGCGAGAAGCGAGGAGGCGGCGGAAAGGCGCCTGGTGGACAGAAGGCGTCCGTCGCCAGGAATCCGCGGAGTTGTGACGTCTGCCGGCTTTCTTCTGGGCCCGGTACCTTGAAGTCGCTGAGGAAGCAGGTGAGTATGGCGGGGAACCCTGCATCGCCTGATGGATCTGGCGCGCGCTCGTCCTCACCAGGCAGTGTCGATACTTCAGGGAACGGTGCGGAGCTCTTCTGTGGGTCCCCCGTCTACGTTGGGTCGGCTAACCACGAATATCCAAGCATTGGCGTAGCTCGAAGGGCTCGTACATAATGGGCCGTCTCGAGCACCTTCTGCTTCCCCTTCCGCCACTCCATCAGTCGCGAGTCGTCGTTCCGCGCTTCAGGTGAGCAGTGCGTGCCGATTCGAGTCCTCCCTCTCCGAGTTTGCCTGCCATACCTGCTAACATCCACGTACTCTTAATTTACAGAACTCTCGTTTACAATATGTCCGGACTCAACTCCATCACGCTCGCGTTTGCAGCGCTTACAGTGGCCGACTTCGTGCCGGACGGCCAGGCTCCCTCGACGGTTGAACAGCCTGAGTCCGACGACATGCAGGTAGACGTTGAACCTACTCGCACAGAGGTTGTCGTCGACGACCAGATGGATGTGGCGGATGACATTGAAGACGTGCACATGGAGATCGACGACCTTGACCAAGTCATGCCCAACTAGAATTCCAGAGGTATGTCTCAGCACTTCTTTTAAATTTGTCGCGTGGCCCTGTCCGTTGACTTCTGTGTCTGCCCAACTTGCAGGAGTATTCAGCACTCAATGGTTGTCTTTTTTGGTGAGTTCTTCGACATGATTTGCCGTAACGATCTTACACTACTAGTGCCAGGGAAACATAGCATATGTGAATCGTTCTTCAACCTTTTTCTGAAGTCGCTACCTGGAGAAGAGGGGGGAAAGTCATTTAGTCCGTCTTGAAGTAGTGGTGAAAAATTTTCAGAGGTTCCTTCCCCCCATTTCATAGTCCATCTACACTACTATAGGTCGCCTTTACCCCTACGTATCTTGCGCTGTCCATACGCTCCGTCTCCACCGCATCCTGTACTACTTTTGCACCTTCATTCACGTCTGCTTCAACACGTTAACGTAGCACTAACCTCCGTAGAGGTTATCTCATCAGACTCGGTCATGTACATACGTAGAGTAGAACCTCAATATAGTTTTTCGACGTGGACAAACTGAACTGTGGAGTAGCAGCATAACGAGTGCAAAGAATAGCTGCTGCACTTTGGGAGGGAGATCCGGAGCTAATATTATTAAACCAGACAAGCTTAATCTGTATCTCAATAGCTATAGCTTGCCGGCGGCGGCTCCCGTTTGACACACAAGTGTCGTCCATTGCCTATATCGGAATTCACGTCCCCGGATTCTTTTCAAACCACCACGCTGCTCATCACTTGAGAAGGGACGTTCAGGGCAGGCCAGGAATACAATCAATTTCACACCAAAGTTCGGCAGAGACAAAGTTACATTTGCTGTTTAGACGACGCTACTATCGGGCCACAGCTTTCCCCTTGTCACGACGATCACGAAGACGTCTTCCTCCGGCCAACAAAGCTCCATCGGTACCTTCATCCGGCTGCGGCCGCTCTGTGCTCGCAGCACGTTTCTTGGCTCGTGGTTTGGGAGCATGCTTAGACGGGATAGGAGGTTCGTCATCGACCTTGCGAACGGAACTGGGGATGTGGGCGACTGGGATCGCGAGGTCGGCCATCGGGAACGAGACGCTGGCGGAGGGCAGGGAGACGTCGTGGACGGGCAGCGAAACCTCGGCAACAGGGGCTGCGGGATCAACGCCGGGGACTGACACGTTGGCGGAGGGTAGTTCCACGGCTGCAACGGGGGACGGCAAGTTCGCGACGGGTAACACGAGCCCGGCGGCAGGGTTCGTGATGTCGGCTACTGGCAGCGAGACGTTCGAGATCGAGATCACTGTGTCAGGGATGTGGGTTGCAACGTCGGCGATGGGCGGCAAGACGACGGGGATGGGACTCGCGACACCTGCTACAGGATTCGTCAAGTTGACCGCCATTGATCCGGGCACATCCTCATCGTCCACCTCCATGGGTTGATCATTTTCGTATTGTTCGCCGTGAAGCTTGCCAGCAACAGGATCGTCCGTCAAGCATTCTGCGGACTATATATATAATAAGACAATGGTAAAGACGATACGGGGACGCACACGGAACTTACCCGTTCGGTGTCACTGTTCTCCCAATCCGAGGGGGTCGTAGGTTGCGGGAACAGTTCTATGTGACGGTACCTCCACGCATGGTCAGGCGTTAAGATGATCTCGTTGCGGTCGGAGTCTGTGGCCGTGCTGGTCGATGCTGCGTTAACCTCATGCACATCCGATGGGCCCTTTGAGGGGCCTGCGAGGACACCCAGCTTGCCACCAGACGACACTGGAAGGTGACCGTGATGTCAAAAAGATACTGAGGTCGAGACCCAGGAACTGACGTACCAGAAATGCCGCCAATGCCAACACCGAGACGCTCACGGGGCCCCGCAACGTCTTGAGAGTCGCGGCTCCGGATGTCGCCAAGCAGGTCAATGGACACCGTTCCCACACGGACGAACTCGTACGGGATGAAGTTGGTCACCCAGTACTTAGTCCCTATGAAGAACTCCACAGAGAAGCTCAACCAAACGAGGTCTCCAGCCTTGAGCGGCCGGAGGCCGTTCTGAGCCACGCCACGCAGCGTCATACCCTCGTCCGACTCGAAAACCTCAGGTCGCTCGTCATTCGCGAAGTATGCAGAAGACTTCTGCGTAGCGTCGCGGATCCAGTGGTGCAGGGTGTATGAGATATTGGCCTGTTTCTGCCTTGTGTACGCCGATTTCTTGACGAAGATCTGAGAAGTCAAGGTGAACACTGAGAGGTCAGAATCTTTCCCGTCTTGCCAGTTGCGACGTTCTTTCTTAGTCGTGTTGAACTTATCGTTGCTCGTGATGTGGTTCTCGAAGACCTATAATCCATGAGTGTATGTTATTCGACAAGCGACAGTCAGGGACGCACCTTCTGAGCCTCCCACAACGACGCATCGAGGCTGGTGTCTACGCCGTATGAAAATTGGCACAAGGGGCCAGGGGTTGATTGACTACTTGAAATTGAGTGTCAATCATGTAATATACGACGCAACATGCTCACATTCTACTTTCGGCGAGCCGAGCCGGAGCGACGGCTCCCGGGGGGACGAAGTTTCCCGTCTCCATATCAGAGTTCCACCGCCAAACTACCACCGTCCAAAGAGTCGCCGCCGTCTTAGTTCCTGGGCGGCTGAGCTATATATGGCCCGATTGACTCAGAGGAAAACATACGACAACGTGTTGTGAGTACTCACGAACCACCGCGCGGCGTAGTCTTTGCGCCCCTCGACCAGCCGGTCAGGCTTATCCATGGACTTCACAGCATCGTCGAGTTTGATGTACGTCTTCGCGAATGTAACGTTCTTCCAGTGATCGAGTGCAGCATGAAGCTTCTCGGGGGTGTCGATGATATCGGTGGACTCGTCGGACGTGGCCTCTGACATAGTCAGGCAGATCAGCGACGGAAAGTGCAAGAAGGTGGAGGGAGGCGACGTACTATCATGCTCGTTAACTGCGGCTAGATATAGTCCCCCAAGGGCGTTGAAGAGAACAGCTGGTCTTGGCGAGCTGAAGGAGCGGTGGCGCCGCCATGGGCCCAAGGGCAACCTACCCACGCGGCAGAACTGCCGCCAGTGGGTGGCGTGTTTGGCAAGCTGAGCGCCCGATCCCTCCAATCTCAGGCTTTCCGATCCACATCTCGATCCCATCTTTTCCTCGTCTTTACAGACCACATGCCTTAGAATCTGTCATACATCGCGATTGCAGGACACTCTCTTCGGAATCATTTCAGGAAGTGTACCACCACATCTTCCTTCGACGATCTGGGGTCGCCTGGCATGAACCCCCGACGTAGGTTCGCCTAGACTCTGCGCTACAGATACTAGAATCTTGTCCATGGCAGCGATTTCATCGTGATTGCGGATGACTTTCGGAACTATCTTTGGGCCCAGGTACGCAAGGTCGCTTACTTACATCAACTTTCTGAATCGCGAGTCCTGGAAGATGCGGACTGTGAGATCATACGTCGATTTCTCCTTGTATTCCTGCTTCGATTTTATCTCATTTCTTCTTCAGACCATTCAAAGACAATTCGAGGGCCTCATTTATTGGACACCCAGGGGATCGGTACTGTTCCGAGATTCCGTGGTAGCTAGCGTCAACATCACGATCCTCCGCGATTTCATCTCCTTTGGGACGACCTGGTGTTGGTCTCGTGAATCAACTTTTCAACTAACCCATCCGTTGTATGTAGGAACCCGAAAATTGTCTCAGCCAGCCTTACAAGTCCGGGCCATTTTAAAAAAGCACAACGTTCACCCGGCGCAAGACCACAACCCCCGCATGGCTCGCGATTATCATCCCTTCCCGACCAAACTGAACGTCCCTGAGGCGAAACTCGTCAGAGAAGTCCTCCGGGACTGTGCCGCCTGCAATATCATGTGCATGGCACCGCACAATGCACCAGGGCATTCTCGTTACACCCACGGTGCGTGAACAAGTGCTCGGTTTCCGATGTCTGCTTACAATCGACTCTCGTAGTACACCGCTATGGCGGGAGCCTCTATGTCACCATAACCTTACATCAGCGAGGGGACATACGCTCGGGGACTTTTCAGGTCCTCATCGGGGATTCGGCGAGACTTCTAGTCGTAAGCAGCCGCACATGTTCAGGGACTTATAGCTGACTGCCTCCTGCAAATCACAGAAAGGCGCTTTCATACCGCTCGGGCATTACCCGATCTCAGACCGCCAAACCTCCTTCGAAGTGTCGGCAGCCGCCTTCAGCGGGGGCCCAGATGGTCCGCGTACGGGCACGCCAGCTCCGATGGCGACATCTGTGGCCCGCCCATCTGACTCTTCCGATGTTGTCGGGTTTCCCGAGCACTCCATGTACAATTAGAATTCGCTTGATGTGCGGCTCAGCAATTTATTGAACCCCCACGAGCTCTAGCCAGAGTGAACACGGCCACGCAGACGGCCTCTATGTACCCCCATCGTGTGAGACTCCTGACCCCCCCTCGCATATATCCAGGTCTATGCCAGAATGAAGTATGTCAGCAACAGACGCAATCCCATGCGAACGAAGACAAGGGACTCACAAATCAGAGCTTTGAAATCCATCTCTGAGTCTTGAGGATGTGAACGTGCACAGGCCCCCGGGTCTGCTGTTCGTAGCTGACCTTGTGTGGAAAAGCCGCATGTCGCCGGGACTGCCAAGCGACGAGAGCCTCGCCGATACCACGCTACCACACCAAAGAGGCTCAGCTCCGCAACGCGCGACGTTTGAACTTGAGACACCCACGTACGGGGAATAGAGTCCGCCCTTGCATCACATATGGGCTTGTGCCATCTCTTTGGCCCCGTTTCTGCGACATGTTGAGTCTTGACAGCACTTTTGTGGCGATCGACGTAGACTGTAGGAGGGGAAGGAGTAGGGAAGTGTTTGAAGACGCAGGTGTTGTAATACCAAGGAGCCTTGAGTAGATGAGGGACACCACGACCGGAAGGTAGATCTGGGATCAAGAAAGGTCACGCGGGCTGTTGAGCATGGCAGGTTGGGCAAGCGTTTATGATATTCGGGTACAGAGGGCATTCGTTATTCAAGCCGAGTCACCAGCACTAGTCGGACCCGTCCCCATCATCGCTCTCGCCCGCGCTCTCCGTTTCCGTGCCGTCGTCCTCGATCTCGGTCTCTACTGTCGATCCGGTAGAGTCGTCGTCAGATATCGGATAGAAATAATGGGGGAATGCGGCGGCGAGCTCGACGGACTGATAGTCCGTGTCGAGCAGAGGGCTCTTGCAGTTCCCGAGAAAGGAGATGGAACTAGCAGATGACATGAGCTGAGACTGCAGTGATGACAAACAGAACGCGACGCCAACCTGTAAACAAAGCGAGGGCCAATGCGAAGGGCTGCGCCAATCGGTGTGACGTTGTAACTGGCGTCCAATACCTCGAAGGCATATCGACATGAGATTTCGAAGGAGCCCTTCGGCTGAAGCCCTGCAAGTTTGTCAGGAGCGAAAAGACATGTAAATGACGAGGAAAGCTGACAGCTTCGCTTGTAGGGCAACACCCAGGTCAAACTGTCGCCAACCTTGCGTCTCCAGACGAACCGCTCCTTGCAGTCGGGGGGGTCATCTTCACCGGTGCAGATCTGGAAGCCCCGGTGACGGTACTTGTCCATCCAGGGAGCCTCCCAGCCTGTATAGCGCGCCAAGTCACGGCAGGGCACTATCACTCGGTCGACGAAAGTTAAGTGAGGGAAAAGACAAAGGGCGTAGGTACCCGTCAGAATATTCATGACCCCGGCTGCTCAAAGGATCAGTAACCAATTGGACGGCCAAACAAATGGGTGAGAAGACACACTGCTGTGAAAATTGTTGACGATGTACTCGATAGGATCGCAAGACACAGCGATCAGCTGCACATGATGGCCGCGCGCGCTGCTCCTTCCGACAGAGCGGATGAAGTTGAACGTTGCAAACGCGTAGGTTCCGTCTTGGCGGGACTGGCGGCGTCCCTCGCTCTCCTCGCCGTGGGTGACGAAATGGGCTGATGGTGGCAAAGGGTATCGGAACGACGATGGCAACATCATGGCAGCTGCGTCGAACAACGGATGACTTCTAGACGCCGCCTGATAAGCAAAGCCATAGTGCTTCAGGTATCGGCCGAGGGGGAGGAGTCCGTGAAGAGGGACGTAGATGTCGAGGTCGTGTCCGTGGAATGAGTGACGATCAAAGAAAGACACGGCTTCGGACCCAGAGATCACGGCGTCGCAGGCGGCCAGCTTGCGAAGGAACTCGGGGACGTCATGGAACCACCGCCTGAGATGTAAATTGACGTTCCACTTGCGAGAAACGTACGCTTCGACGGCGAACAGCATCGAAGAACTGAGGCATCGGAGCTTCATAATGCGGTCGGGTGTCCAGCCGGAGAAGAAGATGTCGACCATTTTGTCGTCCTGCCCGAGGAGTAGCAGCTCAAAGGGCGACAGCTGGGTATAGGATATACCAGGGGCATATCGCTCATCATAGGAGCGGATCGGTCTGCAGCCCAGGAGAAGGCCATCCTGGACAGGCGTAGTGAGAAGTGCTGTAGCTGGATGGCCTGGAATTCCGAACACGTACCATGTGGTAGTCAGTCTCCATAGTCAATGCCTACGGTGAGTACAGCGTGAGCCTTTAAATATTGCCAAACTGAACTCAGGTGGATTGCGCTTTCGCACATCGAGTCTGCCGCAGGGAGGTCCGAGCTTGAGCTTGCTTGGCCAACGTGCATCCCTGACGCTACGTCATCAAGATGAGATCGAGATTGCTCTCAAGCCTAGTAGGTTTCTCAGCTGCAAGGAACATACCATTGATCAGAATTGCCAGACCGCAGATATCGTCGAGCACTTTCAGATGGTGGCTCAGATCTTGGGTAAAATCGGGAGATGGGCGGTGAGCAATTACATTATTTGTAATGTTATATCTGTCGAGGTTTGCAGCCCATCGCAGATGCGTCTTTTTATACTTACAAAGGCGGGGATTGACCTAGGCACAGAGGGAGCATAACATAGCCGGAGAAAGTGCGGGAGAGAGTGTAAGTAGACGCCGCTAGGATGCAGCTTAGGTGAGTATCGAACACCGTTCCGGCAACGACACTGAAGCGCCGGGCTGTGCTGAAGACATTGAACTCTCCGCCACATAGAACGAATGAACTCTAAGACATAAATTGTTTGTATGACAAGAGATACAAATGTGTTGGCTAGTAGAATAGACGGCGCTGGTATGACTTGGAGGCTAGACCAAATCTCCCCCATTCTCCTTCGCTCTTGTGTAACAGCCAAGGCCAGCGGGATATGCCAACCGACGCGAGAAATGACCACTCGCCAGAGACGCTCTCCCGCAACCACATCGATTCCCCCAGCACGACTTCCCGGAGGGCAGGCCGGTGAGAACACCTCCCGGCGATGATGCACTGCAGTCCTCGGAGACCATCGACGTACTTGTCGAAAAGGCCGCCATGATTGATAGCGAGCGTCCGAAGAGAAGGGCCGCATGCCGGGAGATCTGCCAGCGTACCAAGCGCATCCTAAAGACCACGGTTCAGCTACATGAGTCAATGGATCCATGCTAAGCATGCAAGTGACCCACCTTCATGTGATCGATGGCACACGAGGAGAGGACGCGGAGTGCGAGATGCTCCAACTGAGGAAATGCCCCCACAATGCCTTCTAGGAGGACGGAACCAGGTGAGAAGCAGGCAAGACTGAGAGACAATTGCCGAAGATACGTGGGCTTCCAAACTGGGCCCGCGTGAAGAAACTTGGCGAGCATGTTCTCCTCGAGCGACAAGTCGACCGCCACAGTCTGGATAGCACGGTAGCACATGAGGGCCTCGACGAGCGCAATCCTGCAGGACCGGATACTCTGTAAGCACGGAAGAGAGAGACGGTCCGCATTGCTGGTGATTGCGAGCGTGGTGGACGGTGTGATGATGATGGATGAACGGCGGAAGACGTCCAGGATGAGGGCAAGGGCTGTCGGTCCGACATCGATGCGGAGATGGCGAAGTCTGTGGGTGAAGCGCAGGGCTTCTGCCAGAAGGGGAACGGCACGGAAGTCCACCGCGAGGCACCACGATACGTAGCTGAAGGTAATAATGTGGGCAGCGTACAATCTCGAAGGTATGGACATGTAGCGGCGGGGGAAGCAGGAAGTGATGATGGCAAGGAGAATTTCGATGGGGCGATTATTCGCGACGCGGTCGCGGACCCAATTACCAGGATCAATGGATGTTTCTACCGAGCGGTAGAGTACGGGGGCTGCGGCAGCGTGGAACGCTTTCGACGTTCGGACAAGCGTCGTGAGGTCGGCGGTGGGTAGGAAGGAGGCGATGGCACGTAAGACATCCTCGGGAAGGGAAGTGCGGTGGGGTCGGGAAAAGACGGGGGCCATCTGCCATAGAGAAGCTCAGCAGCGGCCATGCGAAGCGCTTGACAAACACAGGGGAGACATACCTCGTTGACGTCCCAACAGAATTCTGGCGACTACTACCGGGCAGCTCAGGTTTTTAAATCTTCGCTTGGAGGTCCTAGAGCATGTGCGCCCGGAGTAGCGGGTGAACTAGTGGTCTAGTACCTGAGGGACCCGGACCCCCGCCTTATCCGCTGAGGTGGCGAAGGAGATGTTAATCTCACTCGACCCGACATGCCGGAACTCGCAGACCGCACTGAGGTTCGTCCTGGAAGAAATATTCCACGAGTCGATAAAAATATTACCATCGGGCCCACGACATGAACAAACGGTGATCAAAATGTCAGCGAGGCGGACCGCAGTCCAAGCACAACTGTCAGCGCACCAAGTCAACGGCGATCAAGCACCATGGACATTCGGTTATGGAAGTAATTTGGTCTTGCCCGGCTGCCCGTGAATCCGATTGGAAACTTGTTGGTCGTTCTACGGTGAGAAAATCCGCCATAGAATCAGGCGAGAACCATGCGTCGATAGCGGCCGGGAGGGCATGCGTTCCTGCCTCGGTGTTGGTTTTGGGGGTTAGATTGAAAATTGCAGCGTTAACGCGGGAGCCCCGAACACCCGCGAGGGAGGATCAGTGGGGCAGATTTCGACTAGCATGGCAAGAACGGCAGCCTTCGCCATTCCCACTTGGTTGTGGAATTATTGGTCCTGAACAACACGGTCTGATACGAACTCACCTGGATCCAGACCGCCGGTTCACATAAAATGCTACAACAGTCGAGCTTTTCTGGCGAAGTCCGGTTTCACATCTCGACGTCAACACGCTCATCTACTCGTATCCTACCATGGCCGAGGCAGCAGACCAGGTCGAGAGCGCGCTGGTACCGTCAGTCCCCACTGTCCACCAGCCCCTACAGGTGCCCCCCGGGTAAGCATCCTCAGTCGTATTGAGTGCCATGGTGCTCACCTCTGATCTTTTGTCTAGGCCACGAGAATATCTCCGGATCCCGGAGGTGCACTTCGTCGCTATACTCGGAGCCGCGCAGTCCGCACGGTGGTCGACAGGATCGCTGATCATCGTGGAGGTCCCTGAACTGCTGCCAGCCATGCGTAACCCGCCCCGTTCAGGATGTAAGTCATATTTACGAGCGATGGTATATAAATCTTGCTTACCTCCGCACCAGGGTATGTGAACTTGTATGCGCACACGAAAGGCGTCGTCAGCCCCCCGTTCGTGATTGGATTATGCGACCGCCCATGGATCATCAACACCGAAGAGGTACGCTCCGTCCACACCTCGGACTTCCAGGTGCTGTGTTGACCGTGCTTCTGTAGAAATCCTTAGTTGTGGCGTTCGTCGAGGATGATGTCCGTTACGTCGTGAAGGCGCAGGACAGAGAGACCTTCATCAATATTACGAACTGGATCGCTTACATCAAGTGTTATCACATCGCTACATACCTAGCTTAGGTAACTAGGCTTACTTAACGTTGATCAATAACAGAACAAGGGGGTCATCGCCTTCAAAGCTGAGTTTTAAGACTCGGATTTAATTTTGAACATATACAAAAAGTAGCTACCACCCTCGCTGTCACCTCAGCGAGGATTTCACAATCACATACTACAAAGCCATTTGCAGCCATCTGAACGTTCGAGACAGAGTCAGAAGGGCATGATACGACATATCACAAGCAGGCACAAACCTCTGCACAACTGCACCGATGAGCGACATCTCAGGTTGGGTGATGTGAATGGTACGTCCATCTGCTGCGCGCTTCATCACGATCAGGTTTCCCCTCCATTCGACGGAAAAAAGTCTCTGTAGAGTCCCGTTGACGGGGGGCTGCGTAGAGACGTCTTGCGACGACGATGCCCAAGAAACAAGGATGTCAAAACCATTAAGAAGGTCGCATGTTGTGCCGGGGAAACCGTTGATTGAGACGACTACCGGTGTTCCATCGAACCAGGCAGAAACATCGAAATTTTCCGTGAACGGAGGTGCGCCACACGCTGGGTCCCAGTCAGGCTCAGTGGGAAGGAGAACGAGTCTGGGGCGCGTGTCACCAGTCTGATACAACAGGGCCCGGCGAGCAGTCGGAACAAGACGCTGCAGGGGATGGTCCCACAACGTCAACGACGAGACTGACCAGTTGCAAATGGAAATGGAGCATACCTGCCGAAGGAACACCTTGATGCGTTGGTTGTGTTCCTTGACTGCATGACGCGCGGGCATTGTCAAGTCTTCCTTGGCCTACAAAGAACACGACGTGAGAAGTTGAACCGGAGATACGAGGGCCAACTGACCATTGCCGGTGACAACTGTACAACTGCCCTCCGATTGTCCAATGCATTCGCCCTACAGCTTTTTAAGTCGTGTCACCCCGAGTTCTAAGTGGCGGCAGTAGCGGGAACAACAAGCGCAATTGTGCAGTCAGTGTCAGCAAGATCTCGAAACGTTCCGGAACATACCAAGGTGGATCGCGATGCACCCGCATCGGTCAGACCGGATCTCCGTGCAAAATGACGGGGCCCATCAAGTGTTACCCAAGCAGACTCCATGCGGACCATCTCTGCGTCGCGATCTCGCAAAAAAAGCGGCATCACTGTCGTGTTGTGCCGTTCATCTATCGTCAGCGGTCGGGCCACTCCGAAAGCGCATCGACGTCTCCCAGACTCACCGTGAACTCCCGCCCCACCAGTCCTACTCCTCCACCAGTTCCACTCCTCCGCCAGTCCCACTCCTCCACCATTGGAACGCACTTCTCGCCCAATCGCATACCAAATGGCCTGGAAGACTGTCTTCAGCTTCGACTCTGCAGCGTTCAGCACGAGCGAAGGAACACCTTTACCGACGTCGACACAGGGCGTACTCGACAACTGGTCGTCTGCGAAGGTGTCAGTGCACGACCTCGGCTCCAGTGGTAGTGAGCACCTTTTCAAGTCCCTTAAAGCTTCAGCACGCTCATATACGCATGTCGTCGGCAGCATGGCTTATGGTCGAGTTGGAGAATGCCGCGCCCACCGTTTTCAGAGCCATCACGGAGGCATGGAAAGTTTCCTGTGATGAAGTGAGTGCATCCACAACAATAAAAGCGCCATATACTGAGGTCTTGTTCCTCCCACAGGGCACTATGACAATAACGATGCAAGGGTCAGACTTTGAAGCACTCACGATGACGACCCAGAAGTTGCGCGTCGACAAGGCCAAGGAGTTTTGGATGCTCATGTTTCACATCGCGGTGGCACGAGTGCAAGAGTACACGGCACGTCCTGTAGATGGAGCCCTGATGTCGCTATGAGCAGCACAGCGATCCTAGTGACTGAGTACTTACTATGTAGTGCGTCTGACTCCTGAGGGTCCGAGCAGATTCCAGCCTGCCAGGTCTGGTAGTCGTTGAGCGCCGGTGCCAAATAGAACACAATACATGAGGCGCCTCTTCCCGGAGTGCTCCCATCTCAACTCCATCCACTGCGCTCAAACGTACCTTCTGCCAATCCTGCATGAAACAGCTTTTTCGACACTTTTGCACACTCCGCGTCACTTATAGTCTCTAAGGATGCAAGACCGCACACTGGATGGCAAGGTCCCTGCTATCGCGGTACGCCCTGCTGGCCGGCGCATCTCCTCTACTCCGTGTCCTGCGTACGATAGACTCACATGACAAGTCCCAGACTGCACGGTCGTCAATATCATATCCCTAAGCTCAAATCTCTGCCGCTGCTCATTTGGAAATTCGACCTACAACTCAACAACACATCACGGAGGCATGCAGGGCGTGGTCTTGCTGAGGGGCATCGAGGAGAAGGTGTGTGACTTGTCCTGGGTGTATGGAGGATCCCTTCGTAGCCGTGCGTGTTTTTGTCTTCAACGGACCTTTCTTCACAGATCCTCCAGGTATACGTCCTGTCACGATGCGACATTACTCAGCCCGGATCGATTCCACGCAGCAACGCCCCATCCATACCATCGAAGACCTGCAGCGCAGCTCGGTGATCAAGCTAGCACATATATTTCTGACTGTGCGTTCCTTCTTTCCCGATCAGCCCTGCACTGCCTGTTCTCATTCCGACGACTGGTCGTCCATCCGTTCTAGCGGTCTATCTTCGAAAAATGTCACCCGACGAGAAACACAACGAGAGTTCGTCAATGTTGACTGCCTGAAGCAGGCGCATATAACCTTCACACTCATGTACTCGTCGCGGCCGGACTTCTTTGCGTAGGCGGATCACCCCCGATTTTCCATCTATAGCTCAGGAACTGCGCGAGGTGCGTGTTGCGACCGCCCTGTTGGGGTATTTCTCTGAAAAGAACTTTCACAGCAGCTGCGAACGCCGTCTCTAGTCGCTACCCAGCATGGTACCGACAATGGCTAGTCGGACTTCTTGACGCGCGACGTGACAAACCTCCTTGTCCGACGTACTGTGGAGCACGGCGGGTAAGCAGCCGGGCCCGGTATGGGGGCGGCCCTCATCCTACGTCTACCTTTGCCAGTCAGCTCACTCGTTTCGCATGAGCACCCGCCTGACCGCGAGAGCATATACGCCGCAGGTCGAGAAGCGACGTGCTCCTGACTTCCAACAGGTGAGCCAATTTGGCCCTACCTACCGCACCCTGGCTGACCTCCCCGCGATGACTAGCCCTGTGGCCGAGAGGACGGTGGCGTCTATGAGTATGGCCAGCATGAAGTTGACGATGAGCTCTGTCCAGGCTCTGGCGAGGGGCGCGCGCGAGGGCGCCGGCATGAATTTGACGTCGAACTTTGCGTCGAGGTCTGGTACGAGGGATTTGACGAACGCCGGCCTCAACGGGCCCCCGAGCTCGTAGAGGATTGACCGGCGGTAGGACTTGCGCGGCTTGGGGAAGCACACGCAGCGGACAAGTGCATCGGAGTCGGGCCCTCCCTGGCGTAGAGATGGAGACCAGGAGCGAACTCGCGCCGAACCACCCACCTACCGTACATCACTATGTCGGCGGTTGTAACGAGGACTGCCTCCTCGCGATCCCCACTATCGTCCTCCCACGTGAGTGTCGGTCGCGGGAATACTCGCAACACAGTTACTATGTCACGTACTCCGTAGTCCTTCTCCTTTGTATCGTTGATACTTGAGATGCCTGGAGAAGTCTGTCCCTTGCTCCGTAGTGCTCCGATAAGCATCCGAGTTCCTCCGCCGGAATCTGAGTAAGTAGTCCGGGGCAATGGGAAAGCGCTGAAGTAGGGACGGCGTCTTTCGGACGTGCGGTGTGGCATGACACTTCAATTGGAGTTAGGATAATTCAAGGACAGATGGCCCAGCTGGGTTGGATGCAGATGATGCTGGCGCTGCAGGTTCAATTCTGCTTGTGGTTGATTTTTTCCAAGTCGTCGCCTACAATGAAATGTTTCCTGTAGGCTGTATATTCCCTTCAACACAACATTAAGGTCAAGTTCAATGAGAGAGATACTGATTATTGTCTATACACACTAAACATAGGTACTGCCCCAGTATTCCTCTTCAACAGCTTGAATTGCAGCAATCAACCTATCCACATCCTCCATCTGCGCCTTGTGCTGAGCAGTAGCCTCTGGGCTGTATTCCGGAGGAGAGACGGTCTCGGTGTTGATGCTGACCACAACTGGCATAGGATCCACCATGCGAACCTGGGTCTCCTGAATTGCGACTTCCAGCTGCACATTCGCCTTTTCAAGTTCTGTACACAATCAAACAATGAAGGATGATATGGAAGAATAGATAATAAAGCCCACCTCTGGTCCGCCGCACCATAATTCTAAAGGTTGAAAACTGGTGTTGGCCCATCTTCCAGATGCCCCTGCCACGTTGCAAGGGTTAACGACATGTTTCTACACAACTTGTCAAGATGTCGCTCACATAACACCAATAATTGTAGGCATCCACAACACAAGGGCATGGCAGCCAGCAGTGGCAAGAGTAGACTGCATTGGAGGTAGAGTGCACTGGGAGCTGGGGAGAAATATGATGGTAAGAAAACACAAGGCGCGCATGATGGGTACATCTATATATGTTTTTGCGCGCCTAATCTCTGCACAAACAAAAGCACACACCTTACTATATTAATGTCACCTGACTGTTCATGCGCAACGGTTGCATGGTGTAATGGTATGTTAAGTCAAAGAAGGCACAGGTAGATTTGCGACTGCCTGTGTGAAGTATTGTGTAGAAATATACCATGGCTCCAAGCACCGTTATTGCTGCTTTAAGGGATTTGGAAGATATCAGTTGTAGGAATTTTGCTTCTTCAACAATTAATGCCTACGTGTCAACAGGAAGCCTGAGGTCTCCTAGATATCCGACAAAGCTTGAGGTTATAGATGGGAGTAAGAGTCTGGGAAGAGATGGGGAGGACTCCTAGATTAATTTGAAGAGGCAGTGCTTGTCACGAGTCCATCAAAGCTTGTACACATTAAGGCTTGTACATAACACAGGGATCAACTTGAAATTTCGAAGGGAGGCACACTTAGAACACGTACATATTTGCTGACAACTTGGAAGGCGCTCGATTATTCAACTGGCTCGATAGCCACAATTGTGTACACTACGTGCTACTTGCATCCTAGTACAACATATCTAGCGCCAATCAGCATGCCCAATAGCGTCAAAGTAGCTGTGTTTCATCGCCGCATCAAGACATACACGCGCAGAGGGATCAAGCGCTAAGAGATCACGAAGCAAGTCTCCCAATGGGGCATCCTGAAGCTCAGCCTGGGACATGCGAGGATCAGTATGACTGCACACTAGATAAGACCATTGAAAGGGAGCAACGTACCGCCAGAGGCCGCATAGTCTCAAGCCGCTGCATACACTCCCGATGACTGTCACAACCTAGCACCGTACCCGTGCGAGGGTATAGCACCCTTGCAGGTATGCAATCAAAGTCAAAAGTTCCTGGAAGGCGTTTGTCGACCCTACGAGCGTAGCCAAGGGGAAATGGCCCCAACACGCGATCAAGCGCTGCGAGGTGCTCCCTGTCACCACCCGCCATCTCGGAAAAGAGCTGCTTGCCAATATAGATCTCCGCAATGATGCAACCGATCGCAAACACATCCACACCTGGTCCCCACTGTAGGCCTATACGGAAGACGTCAACTCCAAGCGACCCAGTCAATGGCCGAGCCCAGCGCACCAAGAGTGACTTCCGGGGATCGGTACGGACGCGTGCCTACTCGTCCAGCATTCCGAGACGTAGAAGACAGCACCGAGGAACCGAGATCAAGTACACATATCTGCGTCGTCACCAGGATGCGCTGTGTCAGAGGATCAGCGAAACAAGGACATATCCTGTGAATGGACATGTCTACCTTCAATTCGAAGCCCGTTTGACGATTAAGATACGAGATGGTGGTCGTGTCCTGGTTGCGCACCGCGATGTTGTCGAGCTTGAGGTCGGTGTGGATAACACCGAGAGAATGAAGATCTAGAGAACGAGGCATGTGAGTGCAAAAGTGGAACGTCCACACAGGACTCACACTCCACAGCGTTGACGAGTTGATATGAGATCTCTAGAACGTGTCGACCCGGCAAGGGAAGGAGACCCAGGTGCCCGTTCACGACCTCCAAAAGAGTACCCCTGCAGAGGTCAAACACGATGCTGTGGAAGCCTTGGTGCATCCCGCTCATGATGACCTCCGCGAAGAGACTGGGCATGGATGTTAGCACAAGACGTACCCAGAGTTGGTAGGGAACTTACTCAATGCGCGGGTCACAGGCAGCTAGCAACATACCGTACACCTTCTCCTCATGCCGCACGTCTTCGTGCAACTCCTTGTCCTTGTGGAGCAGTTTAATCGCCACAGATGTGTCGGTGAGGTTGCTTTTGGCAAGGACGACGGTGCCGAAGCTGCCACTACCGAGGTAGCTACAGACCCGATCTGCACAGACTTTCAGGAACAGAAGACGGGGTGTTAGAGAGGCGGCTACATCTTTCCATGACCAAGTCGTTCAGCTTGAAGGAGTACCGCCTGCTGAACCGTCAGATATCGCTACGGTCGGCCCTAGACGGACGTACAGGTCTTGGGACTGATCCGTAGCGGGCATCTCCAGTGTTCCACAGCGAGGCATCTTCCGGGGACGCAGACGGGGGGACATGGAACCCTCGTGCTCTCCTGTGGTATCTCCAGTGTGCGTCAGTTCATCAGACACCGTCGACGAACAAGGCGAACATATTGCTTACGAGGGCGTGTGCGGTCTGCGATGACCTGGAAAGGACTGGGGGGAGAACGAGTCGGGGACATGACCGCGACTTGAGCAGGCTGACACCATAGTAAGACTTTGTAGAAGACAAGCGTGCCACGAGTCTGTAGGGGGGACAGCGAGGGGGCCACAGGAGGACGGACTTGGAGTCGGAGGGTGGGCGAGATGAGCGCTCAAGGGACCAGGATTCCCGAGCCCCATGCAGGAGATCTCCGATGCATTTGAGATCGGCTCGAGCTGAGTAAGAACAGTTCGCACAGATACATACGCATCCCCCCCGATCCTTCGATTCTAATCCCCGATTTTCCACAGCACATGGACGACTTCAAGGCATCGACTAAGTGCGCGGGTTTTGGCGTCCAGACCTCGGTGAGATTCATCTCATTCGGCGGAAATAGCACTCTGCGTACCAGGAACTGGCTAATACGACATCCAAAGTTCCGGCACCACTTCAATCTCGTCCACTCTGCGGCCACTGCAACCTCCTCGCAACGATATTCACCATCACAGCGCTGACGGAGCATACCCCGTCGGAAGTTCCAGTTGGAGATGCCGGATCGAGCTCAAGAGGTCCCAGAGGTGAGGACAATGATCTTCAGACGCCAGTGAATCGTGCGATAGAGGGCTGGCAACGAGCCGTGGTTTGCTGTCACAAGATAGGCTGCACTGACCGCTCTGTCTATTCTCTTGCGTACAAAAAGCACGAAGACGTGTCCATGGACAGCCCAGAAGACTTTCCATTCCTGCTATCCCACCCGACCGTCTTCTGCAAGCAGTTCCAGCCCCCAATACCCGCGCGCACGAATGCCTCCGCCCACCCCTGAACCCCCAGCGGTGAGTCTAACAGTGCTTCCCGTTCGAAAGCCTTCACTTACCTTACCCGTCTGCGCAAGGTTCTACAAGAGATTCGTTGGGTCCGGGCCTACGTCTACGAGCGTAACCGCGCCCAGCCGCAGTTCCGTTACATCCCGTTGCGACCTGAGCGTCCGGGACAAACTCGCCAGGAACCGCGTCTGCGCGGTGTCTGGAGCTGCCGGACTGCTATCGTGGGGACTGAGACTATGCGGGTCAAGAGAGTTGGACAAGAAGACTGGGATTGCTACGACGTCACGTTCTCGGTGCCCCTCATTCCCGGCTTCGGCCGCAGTAATGCGGCACTCCGCCGTGTTCCTGGATGTCCAGCGTTTGTCGGCGAGATTCTGGTAGTGCGCCGTACCGGACCCAGTCTCGATGAGATCGGGAATATGCGTATCCAAGATCGCAGGAAGGCTGACATAGCAGCCACTTGGTGAGTCCCTTGAATTTACGCATGCGCCCGCGAAACCAGCTCACACTGGTCTGTTAAGCTTCGTCCGTCATATGATGGGTCTGCCCAATCGAAACACCAGCGGCGCCACTGTACAACACTTAATCACCGTAGAAACGTAGCTATGTCCTATGTAGCGCCAGTCCCCAATGTGATCGCACCACCCCACTCTGCCCGCACGTCCGTTCAGCCCCCCGCTGCGCCCGGAGGGACGTTCACAAAAAGGACATGACATCGCAATGCTTGAATCGTCCAGCACCGGCGTTCCAGCGGTACGATACCGGGGTGGTAGGCGAGTAATGGAGGGGTGATTTCGCGTCATACATTGAGCCTCAAGCACACGGGGGAAGCTTTTGAGAAGTCCTAAACGTCGTTGCGGATGAGAGACAACGCGGCGATGCAAGACCGGCCGGACTTGACTGGACCTGGGCAGCTGGCGCCTAGATGGGCAGCTGGCGCCTAGATGGACACTGTGAGGCGCCCATCTCCATCGCTGACGGACGGTCCTTCTCCTCTATTCGACCTGCTCAACCTGCTCGACCTCCTCCTCAACTTCGACCCTCTCCTTGACGCCCTCGACGCCCACAATGCTGATTCCATCGACCTGTGCCGCCTCATCTCCTCGTCTGGACCACCTTCATCTGACCAACTGCGTCCCACGCAACATTCACCACATCGACCTCCTCAATATTCGTCACTTCGACCACCTCGACCCCGATTTACTCAATCTCCTCCTACATGATGATCTCGACATCAACCTCCGATTTCGGCGTTCATCTCTGTCTGATCAACGGGCTCCCACTCGACATGCGCCACCTCAACCTCGATGACCACGTCCACAGGCTGCTCGACGGCGTCACCCTCGATGTCTTTGGTCCTGATCTTGGTCTCGACTACCTGTCTACAGCACTGTCTTCCCTGCCCGCGATGTTCGACAGCCTCGTCCTCAGTTGACGTTCCGAACTTTTGGAGGTGGATATCCCGTACAAAAGGGAGGGACACTTCAAGCAATCAATATATTGTGAGTGTTGCTGCTGCGTACTGCATCTCCCCTCCCTGCTATGAACTTCATGTGTCGAACCGACATGCCCTCCAGCGAACGTGCCGGCTTCCCTGCATTGGCCAACTTCTAGGCCCGTCTTCGGTTTCGTGAGTGAGTTATCATGGTCTACTGCTCTCCATCTACATTCATTCGTACGGTACTCTCTGTCAATGTACACCATCAGCGAGCTTGCCTCCCTAAATACATGGACGTGATCCTGGCGGCTCCCAGTGATCTTGCCGGCGTTCCCTAACCATCCCTCGTCCCGCTTGGACGGTACACCCCTGGAAGATAGTTGACACGCCGCCGCCGCCGAGTACCACGATGAACGGCTCTCTCGACTGCCGCCCAATCTGGTCCGTGCACGAAGCCGAACGTCCCGGGGTTGTGAGCATGGCGCTTCTCCTGAACATCCCGCCCTCTGAAGCAGCAACGAACGGTACCATTCATGACTGCCCGCAACTATGTCAGATGAATGCTCACAGTTAGCCTCAGAAGTCCACCTCACCGTTCGCGGCACCAGTACTGGTGATAGCGTCGTGAGCTTCAAAACGCTCTTCAGCATCACGGCGTTTATCCCAGGAAACTGCAGTGTGTTCTGCAAGCTGATCAATCCTGTCTAGTTCCACTCGGAGTTCCTGGGATAGGCGACCACAGATCTTCGAAGCTGAGAATCCGCGGAGTATCAGCAGTCCGTTTAGGGTCTTCACCCGCGACAGCATCACATACACGCCTTGTAGACTCATGGCGCTGTCCAAATCCACGATCGCACATGTGAGAGACTTTCCTTGACTTTTGTAGTCCGTGTATGCATAAGCTGGGAGGATCGGCAACTGTGTCCGCGAAATGGAGCGCTTCACTGCCTGGCCGTCAATGTTCATTTGGACCTGGAAGCTGACCACTTCTGGGAATATAGGCACAATGTCTTCTTCTAGGTTCTCGCACACCTTGCTGGCTCCTTCTACACGGATATAGGCAACAGACGCATACTTCTTACCGTCTATGACTTCATGGACAACACTGACCACAGTACCCTCTGCTCCATTCACCAGGCGTCTCCCAAACGCGATGTTTTCTCGCAGCATCACCCTCATTCCAGGGAAGATTGGAAGCATACCCAACGTATCCTGTGTAGACTTGCTCGAAAGCTTCCACAACGCGCGTTGGAGGTCACCAGATACTGGGTTTCGGCGGTACCGGTCTTTTGAGTAGAATGTTTGCACCGGCTGACCCGCCTCCTTTGCTTTCTGATAGATTATTCTCGCATTTATGGCATCACGCAAAGCCTTGGTACCAACGATTACGGGTGCATCGCGGAATTTTGATAACGACTGTGGATCGTCTGCAGCGACGTGAGTGAGTATCCGCCTGTGGAGGACGTCTACATCACTCGGCTCTCCCGTCTCCTGGTCCGCACAAGCTCGACCTAGTCCAAGTCGTATGCGACCCAGTAGCTCAGCATACGTCGGGTCAGACAACTGACGCTGGTTCTTGGTAAGTTTCACGACTGTCTGCACCTGTCTCCACAGGTATATGCCAGTTAGGTTATTGACCCCGGTGTACCCCCGAATTGCCTGCAGGCCAGGGTGATTGATGGACTCGTGATCGAACAGCGGCTTGGCTAGCACAGGCTTCAGCTGACCGAAATCTCCGGTAAAGATGATATTGACACCACCAAATGGCCTTACAGCGGCTATGCCCTCGATGCCCTTTGCGTGCTGCAGCCGGTGACAAATATCAGCCAGGAATCCAGCCCCTATCATCGAGACCTCGTCGATAACAAGGTATCGTACGCCATGCCATAGTTTTATCAGCTCCGTTAAAGTCTCTCCCTTGAGTTTCGCCGGCATCATTAACAGCGAGTGTATTGTGTAACCACCGACGTTCAGCGCAGCTGCACCAGTAGGCGCACCAACTAATATCTCAGTGGCGCGTCCTGACAAGTGGAATAAGCGGAGAAAAGCCTTGATTACGTGCGTCTTGCCAGTACCTCCGACACCTGCAATGTACATCAAAAGCTGATCTGGGGATCCAGGTTTCTTCATGTGTTCAGCAACTATACGGAACGCTCGTTCTTGTTCGAGATTTGTCCCGAGCGCCATTTCGTCGACCACTTGTTCAATCAAGCCATCTATGTCTGTAGTCGGATTAATCCCCGGGTGCGAATCACGGCTAGTTCCCACTGGTTGATCACTGAGGCTCTCTGTAGTAATCGATTCTTGATGTGTACGGTATCTTCGCCTTTTTTGTGGTCTAGATTCTTCTGCGTTAGGTTCAGTGGCCTGAGGACGGCGTTGTCGTTTCAACAGTCGCATAGTTGCCCGTTGGTGTAACAGCACTGGTTCGTCCTCTCCTTGTATCGTCCGAATAGCGTCAGTCTCATGCCCATGCCCGTGTGTTGACCCAGCGTTCCCATAGCACACGTCAAGGATCTCCCTTGTTCTGTCACCTAAGACCGTCCTCAACGCTTCTTCCGACGGCGCAGAGCTGTTCACGTCCTCGAATAAGTCAAACGCATCTGGTCGCCCAAACAAGTCGAAGTTATTGCCCTCCTTGTCTGCATCCCCCGTGCGCTCCTGATCCTCTGATGGCCCGTGTTGTGTCATCAAAGCAAGAGCTTCTGCACGTCGCTTCTCTCGGTCAGTGTCCCTGGCATCCCGACATTCGGAAAGTACATTCATATTCTCAATGATCGCCATGTGTCTCGCTGGAATCTGTCCACGCAACCGCTCAAAAGCGTCGTTCCAAGTCTCCATGCTCATTCGAAGATCAGACGCTTTTCTCCAAGGCACAAAAAGTATGAGCATCATTCTCGCCCACTGTTCTGTTTCCTCGGGGGATCTATCTGACCTCGGGGCTTTATCTCCAAGAATGACGGGCACTGTCCACATCAATCGCTTCCGGAGAAAGTGAGTCTGATACTGGGTGTGGGCACGTGAAGAGAAGCATCCGCGAGGAGCTGGCTTCCGCCCACGACCATCGCGTCGCTGTACATCTATTGGGTCTCCAATGAGGTCACTACTCACATCCCCTTGGTCATTTGTGGCCGCGTCGCTCGTTCCGCCACGAGACAGATACCTTGCACTAGTCTTCTCCACAATTCCGACGAACTCGTACAGCGATAGGGTTTCAAACTCTGGGTCTACACTCCGATATATGTAGTCTTGCTGCTGATTACTGGCCGATATGGATCCAGATTCAAATGTCAGCACAAATGAGTCGTCGTCTCCCGCTGATTGGTCATAAACCGGTGGTTCAGGTACGATAGGTTCTTCCTCGTCCCCATCTTCAAATCCATCCAACTGAGGCTCTACCCCACCAGAGAGATCGTTAGGTATTTCGGCAGTTGTCGCTGGTACTACATCCAAATACTCATTGAAGTGCTTGCGAAACAGTCGGTCAAACGTGCCCCAATGCAAGATTTTGAAGGTATGACTACTATACATGTCTCCACCGCCGACGAGGTAGCTCATGACTTGCTGATGAGATATCTCCTGCCGGGATATCATCCGATTCACAGTTATTGTCAAAGCCCCCCGAGATGCGGCCTCTTCGACACCACCTGTAAACTTCTCCTTCGTCCTCTGGATGGCATATGAAAGGGCTCCTAGACCGACGTGTGCAGGTAACGAAGCCTTTGTAATGTAGTCGGTGACATAGTACAGTAACGATTTAGCAGCCTCTCCAGAGCCAATGTGCTTTATGTCCATGTTACACTTCATTAAAAACACGACTACATCGTTGTAGTTCGCAATGCGGGGATGTAGTCTGCGGAGCAATATGGAGCCCGTCTCGGCATCTACTTCGGTCTTTTCCCGTGTGGTGCCATCTATTCGCATGCGACACAGTGCATCTCGACGCCTCGGATCATCAGGTACAGTGCCTTTCGCCACATATTTGAAGCATGTGCTGCTATGCTCATGCCAGTTATATTCTGTGACTATGTCCTTGACAAAGGCGTTGAACGCGCTGTCAAATTCTTCATGCCGGGCAAATGCATCTAACGACGGAGCTGGAGTTGCTCCAGGGTGTGGGTTTCCTGACTCTACGCTTCGTACAGGCCGGGGAAGTGGAATGCCTCCTGGTTCTGTTACAATGTTCTCCATGCCAGGAAGCTCGCACTTGACGACAGACTCTACCCACTTGAACAATTGCTCTTGGTAGGATTCTGAGGCTGACATATTATCGCGTAGCTTTTGGGGTGACGGATGACCTTCCAGCCAAATCAACATGTGACAGTGAAGGGTACCTCGTCCCTGTGCTTCTACAGTCCCATAGTATGCCTTGCACTTCCCAAAAAGCCCAGCTTCCTTGCGACCATGGCGTAACACAACTGTAATGAAGTGAGTCATCATCTTGTCGAAGAATTTGGCACATGCTGAGGGGTTTCGAGCAGCGAGCACGCTTCTCTGCCACCGTGTTAGATCTTCACCGCGCATTCGGTCCTCCAATGCGATGTCGTGGCCTGCGTACAGTCGTACTAATGGGTGGTCCCGGTCAGATGGGTTCAATGTGATAAAAAGTGTAGGAGTTCCTTCATAATTTATCAGCGAGCGAATCTGATTTCTCATTGCTAGCTTATACCCATTCGAGCCTGGTAAATCATGCGACACTGTCGTAATCCTCAACAGGAGCCTTGTGATTTGCACCTCGTCTGGATCGTCAGGCTTGTACTGAGGGTTTTGCTTGAACTTTACAATCAAGCCCTCTAGCTTCTTTGGATCTACCGCCATCAACTCACCAACGACACGCTCACGTTGAGATGCCTTCACCCGAAACCGAACTGAGTCGAAGACAGCTTTTTTCTGACGAATGTTATAGTACACAAATGCAAAGTTGGGGTCCTTGCCAAAGGGTGAATGATGCACTGACAGCAGATATTTGAGTTGTTCATCAAGGCTCAGTGGTCGCTTCCTCCGTCGCTCAAAAAAACCACCGATCCCCCAGGGGTCTAAGTGTGGAAACAACCATGACAGCAAGGATGGATTCTCGAAATCAGGTATGAGTCTACTTCCCGCTTGGGACTTGATGAACCGACGCCCTTCTAAGCAGTGTGCTAACGCACGTCGAGCCATATCCTGAAAATCCATTGGACTATCATCGCTATCAGTATACCCAACATTCTCAATCAGCATGTCATCGGCATCAGACGATGGTCGGCCAACTGGATCTGGAACATAGCTATCCGTCGCACCTTCAACAGCGTCATTAACCTGTATGTGTCCAACCTCCATTCCACACAAAACTCCTTCCTCCAGTCCCACTGTATCCTCTCCAAACAGAGCATCCAGATTGGCTTGACTGAATCCTCCAAATTCCGCCGGATTTCCAGTACCATAATTTGGGTTATTCCCGACCAAGAAGGTAATCATGGTCTGTACCACAGATTTACGAACAAGGACAGGTCTCAGGGCTTCAATGGTCTTCAGAGTGGGTTTAGTCCGCCCCACAAAAACAGCACAAACAGTATCACGAATTTCATCATATGACGGTGGTAGGACATTGTTCAGGTGCGTCGAATCCTGAGGATGAATCGCAATATTGCCTCTGACAAATCTCTGAGAAACTGGAGAGGGTACTCCCGAGTCGCGATCTGGCAGTTCATTAAACCTGTAAGAGATCTTGCTGCCCCGCGCCCTCGAAACCAACATGCGCTCCAGTGAACTTGACCCGTCGAACGCCTGTTTAACGCCCCTATCTAACCTCTCGTGACCATAATATAGCCAGTTCGCGAGCGCAAATCGAGGCATCTTCTCTCGTTTCAAATCACCTCCGCACTCAGCGCATATCATCAACGGAGCTTTCAAATCTACCCGAGTCATTCCCTTGGCTTCGAGGATGGCTTCACTGTATTGATGACGGTCGTATGAGATGGGTAGAACGGCCTCTGGTAGATCCACATTCTGTAGCAGAGTCATATCAATGGAGTCCGGATGGGTATACGTGATTTTTGACGGCGGTGTACCTCGTCCACAAACCGCACAAACACTCTCCTTAAGCGCAGACGTGGACGAAACTTGCTCCCATTCCGCCATGATTGAACGCCTTATCTCCATGTCAGAGACTCGCAAATAGTCAACATTGTCGTCAGAGCCATGCTCGTGACCACCATTGGGTGCCACAATCTCCAGCCGTGAACTTGAATCTGGGTGGATGTCGCCATCGGTCGACATTGCATCAAAGCACTCGCCAATGCGGGGGTTTCTGCGAGGCCCGCCGAGCAACTCGAACACATATCCGTACTTTGGGCACACTCCCTGGCACCTATGAGCTCGCAAGGCATGTATGATTTGGTCTTGAGAAGATCGCGTTGTGAATTCAACACCATGCAGACGAGCTAGAGACTTCAGTTGGCCAGTGCGCCAGTAGCCGTACATATCAACAACCTCATGAACAGCACAAATCACCATCAAATCGCCTGCTTTGGCTTGGTCACTACTCAGATATCCAGGTTCATCTGCCAAAATAAACTTGAAGAGCACGTCCAAGTGATTTCTACTCACATTGCGAGACACGACACGGAGTTGACCCCTCTCACGAAGCATATACATGGCATCGCACACTGACCATAGAAGAAATCAAGCAAATATATTTGCCGAACCCCGACAGCACCAACAACGGAATACAGTGGGGTCATCACCACGCAACCAAAACAACGACGGGCAATTGACGCCAAGGATGGACGCGCATTGAACGGGCAATGAACGGGCGATACGCAGTCAATAGACAGGACATAGACGAGCGATGGACGGGACATAGACGAACAACGGACGGGCGATGGACGGGACATAGACGGGCGACGGACGAGCGATGGACGGGACATAGACGAGCGACGGACGAGCGATG
>VJXU01004163.1:0-14036 GCA_008694245.1 Ganoderma sp. BRIUMSc | reverse complement strand
GACGAGCCGAGCAGGCGCGGCGTCATGCAGCGCGCGATCCCCAAGACGCTCGTCGACAAGGTCGGCCTCGACGCGCTCCTGCAGCGCCTGCCCGTGCCGTACCAGCGCGCGCTGTTCTCGAGCTATGTCGCGGCGCACTTCGTACGTCGTATTTTCTCTCCCCCGCGCTCGATTCATGTTCTGTCATGGCTGGCTGACGCGTTGGTGATGCAGATCTACAAGTACGGCGTGAACGCGTCCTCGGTCGACTTCTTCCACTTCGCACGCGACCTCGCGACCGCGAACTGAGGCGTCGTTCCTGCGGTGGTTCCATATCTACACGCATACACGTATGCACTCCCACGTGTACATCGCATCTCTCTTCTCCCTCGGGCCCTAGCCAGTAGTTGGCTCGGGATGCATCGGCAATCGGACTCTAGACTCGTCACACAACGGATGGCACAAAAAAGAAGGTAGTGTCTACACATACATGTAATGGGGGGCAGTAATGTTGTTGTTTGATGTACGTATTTACACAAGTAGAAAAGATGTACAATGGAAGGATTGATTTCTCGCTTTCTCTCGTTTATTCGCGGGCGATCCGAGTCTGGGCTTAGCCCTATTCTGAGTGCCCAGCAAGCTGCAAGATCAGAGTTAGCCTAGCCTAACGCCTCTTGGCCCTGTGAACAAGAGCCGCAATCCCTCGGTACCGTCGCGGCAATATCGATAAAATCAACATTCTACGTATTTATACAGTGCGAGCGGCTGAGATGGGGGGCATAAGGATGTTCTCGACAAACTTTAGAGGGGGACGAGGTACTCGCGGCTAGATTTCGAAAATGCAAGTACATGTCAATGGCAACGACCGCCCCACTCTGCGGCTGCTACTTCCAAAGGTATTCCTGAAATGACGTCAAGAAATCATGCCCCTCGATTGGTTCATAACACTGAGGCAGTAGCGAGGAAGGAGTAGTAGATGTGACCGCCGCCGGACCTTTCAAGCTGAGCCCATCTTCTGTGAGTCCGGAGGGAATGAAGGCCCAGCCGGCGCATTAGCGTATTCGTGGACGCGATCCTCCGGGTCCGTGCTGTATTGCTGCCTCCGGGCTGCTTGCACAATTTCAAGCTGCGCCTGGACCTGGTCGTAAAGTGGTGCTGGTCGCCCATCAAAGCGACGGACATGAGCGAAGCTAGGGGGCGCCGACCTGCGGATACACAGGCGAGGGAAGAGGCGGTCTAACAGCGATGCGGCATACTTGCAGTCAGCAACATCGAGGCGTCGGAAAGATATCGTCTGCAATGAGTGGTCGAGGATGGGGTAATCGGCCGCCAAAGACAAGAGATCGTCCTCAAGGATGCACAAGGAGGGGAGGTCGAGGACCTCGAGCTTGGGGCAGCGCGTTGCCAGAGAGACGAGCGCCGCCGGACTGACAGAGGTAGAGGTAGGGGTATCCGCATAGATGGACAGAGTTGTGAGTAGAGGCCAGGCTTTGGCGAGGGCGTGGATGTCGGCATCCGCAGTGGTTACACCTGGCATTTCCAAATCCGTGGATATGGGTAGCTTGAAGGATATGAATAGCTTGAAGGATGTGATGGTGTGCAGGGTTGACAGAGATGGTACAATGGACCCCAATGAAAAGTCCTCGCCAAGGTACTCTTCGAACGTCAAGAAGAGCACCTGTAGGCGTGGAAAGCGGCGGGCAATATGGGAGACCCGAGCAATGCCATGCTTTAGAGAGAGGTTTTTAGAGATATCGTGTAGTTTGCGAAGATGTGGGCAGTCGAGGCAACTGTACAGCTCGTTATTCACGGAGCGTGGGTCATCGAAGGAGATGCAGAGTTCCTGCAGGTTCGTCACTGGGCATCGCGGTAGGGGCATTCCGAGTTTTGGCTTCGCACCCAGGTTTGGCGCCAAATGACAGGTCAGTTCGATGATCTCTAGGCTCTTCACGCCAGATAACACCGGCTGCAGCGCAAGGAGATCTGAGAAAGGAGAAGTCGTTGACCAAGATAGGACTACTGAACGTAAAAACTGCAGCTGCCGGATAGGGGAGAGGATGGTCAAGGCGACAGGTACAAACTGTCTGCCACTTGAGGTGTAGATCTCCACGTGGCTGAGCTGCATCGCGACGGAACCTACCACATGGAAGAACGACCGAAGGGAGCACTCCCATTCCGACCCTGCGCTTCCCGGCAAAGTGCAGCCGATGGAGAGATGGGTGAGGCTCGGAGAGAGGAGGTGGGGCATCATCAGGGTAGACTGCGGGGAGTCGAAATGGCAGCCCAACCGTCGGAGGTTGGGCAGAAGTGGACGGTCTTGCGTGAGATGGGATAGGTACGCCCAAGTTGCCGGACCGAGTTCATCTGTGGAGCCGCGCAGATCCAGCGTTTCGACACACTCCGCGTGTCGACGCATGCGCTCCCACTCCTGGGGGACCACGTACCCGTTGAGCATCTGTTCAAGGCCATGCCCGTCAGCGATGGCAGGACGTTTCAAAGGCGCTGCAGGAAACAAGGTAGCCTGAGCACACTCACATAAGTGTCCCAGTATATCAAATTCCTTTTTCCTCTCTTCACTCTCACCAACGACGAAGGCAAGCACCTGAGGAGGGTAACGAAGCTAGTCAGGTCCTTCCATAGTAGACGAACAGCAGGTTCATGGAACGCGACGCAGACGCGAGCCGCTCGGGCCAGATCCGCCCTGGTCTCCTTGGTGTAAGCGCCATCTTCTAGAGGGCGCGGAATGAAGTACTCGAAGATGAGACAGAGAATATCCGAGTTCGTGAGCGCAGTGGAAGTAGCCATGACAGTGGTGGAGCGAGAGGCAGTGGAGGGCCCCAAAGGTAGACTGGTTTATATCGGCCTACCGTAGCAATTGGAAGGCTACCGCAGCAACGCAGCAACAGAAGACTCGGGATCGTCCAGGAAGGGGGCGTTTCTCAGGTGCCCTATGTTAGCAGTGTGAGCAGGAGTAGAGTGTCTCGGAAACAGGGTGCTCCTCCTCCACCGACCTCCGTATCTGACTTCATGGCCGGCGTCAGGATCGCAGGGTTGCCGAAATTGGATACGAGGTGGAACACCGGGTCGAGGTTGGAGCAGCGTTGAAAGGAAGGGAGACATAAGCTGCAGAAGACTAACTTCAGAAGCATGACTATCCCAAAGAGAAGCCACGTCTGCCGCAATGGGGGAGAGTAGATCGTGCATCCGCACGGGTGGTCGAGCAAGAAGTGGAGCGACTCCTCGCCGAGAGAACGCCGCGGGAGGTGCATGAGAGGCGAAAATCCAACTGCAGTATAACAGACGTCAGTGCTGCGAGCCTCCATTCAGGCAGAGGACGAGTCGACGTGGGGAAGACGTGCTTGCACATCTGGAGGCTGCCGCACACACACGACGCGACGTCAGCCTCACGAGAATTCATGACGAACTGCTTCGGCAGCCAAGATCGGCTAAAGAATGTAACGTCAAGGTGTCGGCGGACGCGGGACTTGATTCGAGAGATAACTGGCAGGCTGGCCAGACAGGTATTCCCAGCGAGCGCGCAGATAGCCATGAATGCCACTAGCGGGGACAAAGCTGGTCGACGAGAGACATGCCTGGAGCTGCGTAAGACCTATACGTATCGCGACGGTTTCATAGGCTGCTGACGCACCGGTGTTTGCCCATGCTCCGGAGACTGGAAACACGGAGTAGGTGATAAGCTTGGGACGGGGAATACACTGACTGCAGACCATTCTGACCAGACGGGGATGACCGGGCGATGCTGGAGAGGAGGATAGAAGTCAACTTGCCCCCTTCGGCAACGACATGGACGACCACGATGAAAGAGATCTAAGCACCCCCGACAGTGGTGTCGACGGATTGCAGGGATGATCTAGTCATCTAGATTCTACACCAGTGCGCTCGACACTCAATAGGCAAAGCCGCTGAGCTCCTCGGTGCGTTCTTGCTTGAGGGCGGTGGAAGAGGGAGTTCCGTTTACTGTAACAGTCACGGGGAACTTGAAACTGCAGTACGACACGAGCTTGGCGGGTAAAGTTGTGGTGTGATGACGTGGATCGCGCCGGGGGACACGCGTTTGTGTCCGCGGTGCAGTGCACGTACGGGTCCTCTGTAGCCGCTGCCGACGTCTGCGAGCTGTGGCGAGCGATCTCCTGCCAGTGCGTCCCAGGAAAGCCACCGACGCCGTCTTCTGCCACAGCGGGCGCAGCCGGGTGCAGAACCGGCGCTTGGAAATGTGACAGGCGCTTCTGTTACTAGATTTGGACCACCGCGCTCTCCGATTGGTCGACGGAGAGGCAGCCTCACGTGCCAGTCTCCTCAACCCTCTCCGACGCCGAGTCCAAGGCCCTCCTTGTCCTGTACGCAGCGCTTACGGCGCTGCATTTGTGATCAAATGGTATGTACATTGTTCGTACATCGGGCACATAAACGGCGCATGCAGCCGCTGCACTGACACTCCCATTCGACAAAGCCATCCACCAAACCCGGGCCGTCATCGTCGACGCCGGCGGGAGCACCACCCTCCTGCCAGATGGCGCACTGCCGTCACCACCAGTCCTAAACATTGCAGTCAATGAGTGTCGCTGAAACTTCCACCTCGCTCGATTTGCGTCACTTCGCAATGCGGCGTTCCCTCATCGTCGTCGCTGCCACTCTCCACTGCGAGCCATGTAATCCTATCTATTTCTTTGCCTGTCGTGAGTTTTAAAACTTCCCGGTCATCCTGTGGCATTTGACATGGATCTACAAACGAAATCGAGCTCGGATTCACCTCCCACTAGATGCCCAATGTGTCATCTCTGAGCGGGATGGGAACATGCTGGGCCTCATTCTCCCCGGACAGCGCCACCACACACTCATTTTGCTTCCATTGGACACACTATGCTTGCAGGGGTATCTCCAGACACCTCCGTATAAAACACGCATGTCGCACTGACAGCAGCTTCGGTGTCTTCCAGTACTCTACAGGTCCACCCCTTCGAGTACACCCTGCCTCGTCATGTTCTTGCGATCGCTCTGCACGGTGGTGCCGTTCGTCATCGGAGCCGCGCTTGCGGTGCCCACCACAAAGGATGCAGCTCCCTCCGCCCAGCTTGATAACGGGACCTTCATAGGCACTTCGGACGGCACAGTCGACAAGTTCTTGGGCATTCCATTCGCGAAACCGCCGTGAGTTGTCCTTCATGACCTGCCCACGTGGGGCCATCACTGACGCTCTCTGTCTGCCTTGCAGGACGGGGGACCTCCGCTTCAACCTGCCAGTTGCTGTAGACTCTTATAATGGCACACACTCGGCGGAGGTGTATGGGCATGCGTGTCCGCAGCAGTCCATAAGGGCCCCATCCGGGTCGGACGTGGAGAAAGAGACCATCTATTTCATCTTGAACTGGCTGGAAGAACCCGACACGCAGTCTTCCGAGGACTGTGAGTTTTGTGTTTGACGCAGCGTCAACGGTTCCCAGCTGCTGACGGAATTGAACCCGAAGGCCTCTCGCTTAACGTTGTCGTCCCCGCGGGGACGCAGCCTGGCGCGAAATTGCCGGTGGTGGTCGTGAGTGATGGAGATCATCATCTGTCATTAGGCTTGTATTGAATACACTTGTGGCCTTTTTTAGTGGATTTTCGGAGGTACGTCGCAGATATTCAGGGAGTAATGACAGACGTTGACGTTATGTGCAGGCGGCTTTGAGCGTGGGACAACAAGCAGGTGACTTCCAATCCTCGTCGGTCTTTCAAACATACATACCTAACATGCTTTCCCAGTTATGATGGAGGGGTCATCGTGAATCGGTCGATCGAGCTCAGCGAACCTGTTATCTACGTGAGCATGAACTATCGGTGAGCCTCTAACAGCGCTTTACTCCGCACCGTGGAGGCTGATCTGCGTTTTTCAGGTTGTCCGGTAAGAATGCGTGTTAAAAGTGCATAAATGCAAGCTGACTTGCAGAGACTAGCTTTCGGCTTCCTCGCGAGCAAGGAAGTCAAGGCTGCCGGCGTTGGCAATCTCGGCTTGCAGGACCGTCAGTAATATGCTATTCAATTATCTGGGTGCCATCTGACGGCAGCCGGATTCCATAGAGCGTCTTGCCCTTCGCTGGGTGCAGAAGTACATCTCGGCGTTCGGAGGCGACCCCACAAAGGTCACCATGTACGTCTAATACTCTATAATTTCTGTGTGCAGCTATGGGTCCCCGTGTTTACTGAGTTGTTGCTGTCCTTGTCCTCCCCTTCCCGTAGATGGGGCGAGAGCGCTGGAGCAATCTCGGTCTCGCTGCACCTCCTCACGAACGGAGGCGACACGGAAGGTCTGTTCCGAGGCGCGTTCATGCAGTCCGGCTCTCCCATTCCCATTGGCGACATCGTCAACGGGCAAACCGATTACGATGGTCTCGTCAATGCGACTGGCTGCTTGGGCGCATCGGATACGCTGCAGTGCCTCAGGGATGTCGACTACGGGACATTAAAGGCGGCTGTAGACGAGACCCCCAACATATTCTCGTACCAGGCGAGGATCGTCGTATTTTTACGATAATCACGCATGGTCTAACCTACCACTCCAGTCTCTTCGCTTGACCTGGCTTCCTCGCGCGGACGGTGTATTCTTGACCGACGGTCCTCAAGCACTTGTCCAGCAGGGAAGTGTTGCAAACGTACCTTTTGTCACTGGCGTAAGTGATTCGCCTCTTTTCATTTCTATCTTGACGTCATAATGTCACTTCCGTAGAATTGTGACGACGAGGGGACGCTCTTCTCCCTTTCAAACCTCAATGTCACGTGAGCATATCTCGACCGCGCTTTTCATCGAGTGCGCTGACCATGCCCGTGGTAAAACTAGGACCGACTCGGAGCTGCACTCGTATATCAAAGAGAACTACATTCCCGCGGCTTCTGATAGCGACATCGACTCAGTCCTCCAGGCATACCCGGCAGACCCTTGCCAAGGCTCCCCCTTCGACACGGGCCCTCTCTATAACATCACGGCCCAGTACAAGCGCCTCGCCGCATTTCAGGGCGACTTGATCTTCCAGGCACCCCGCCGGTTCTTCCTGAACGCCACCGCTGCGAAACAACCCACGTGGGCATTCCGTGCGTCCTGTCTTCTACCAGTGCGGTGTCTTTCGCAAAACGCGTCGACCTGACGAGTCTTCATCGCGCACCCCGTATGCCTAGTGAGCAAACGGCTAGGGTACCTCCCGTTCATCGGGAGCGCGCACGGGACAGACCTCCTGAACGTGTACTACGAGGGCACCATCCCGGGCTGGTTGGAATGGGGGCTCAAGCGTGGCGACATGACGGACTACCTGGTCCACTTCGTGAACAACCTCGACCCGAACGGCGCGACGGGCATCCACTGGCCGCGGTACTCGCTCGACGAGCGCGAGCTGCTGGTGTTCGACAACGAAGTCGAGTTCTGTCGCCCGCTCAGCGTCGCCCGGGACGACTACCGTGTCGACGCGATCGAGGTTCTTACGGACCTTTCGCTCCGGTTCCCGATGTAGTTGCTGTTGCTCAGCAATTTTTGTGCTTGGAAGAAGATTGTCTGTTTTGCTGCTTGTACCCTGCCCCCCCCCCCTCCTTTGTCTTGCTCCGTTCTGTTTAGGCTGTCAAGCTTGGCCTTGTCCCCGCCCGTGAGGTGAGTTCTGAGCGCACTGTCACGAGACCGTCGCCCCGACACTACTTGATAGATTGTATGTACATTCCAGCTTAGGGTGGATATGTATATTAGATTGTGGCGGCCGCAAATGCCAAACATCATTCCTTGTCTTATGATTATCTCGAGACCTCTGTCCAAGTCGCCTGTTGGACCTCGAGAATGCGGGGCAGATTTCAAGATATCGGCACTCGGTGCGAGGTGGGGCCGGACCTTGTTCAAGGACCTGGAGAGGTGGGACAGAGACTGAAAGAACGCTGTCATCAATCAAGCTTCCTGTTCGAGCGGGTTGAACACGGAGCGCTGGACGATGGTGAGTGCGAACTGCGGCACAGGAACCTCCCACAAGATCGCCACCCCCTACTGTATCTCCGTCCGGGTCTATTCTACTAGAAATGCATGTATGCTTTGCAAGTCATCCCCTCGAGCTCTAGCATGATCATCATCGCGGCTCAGACTCTCTCGGTTTGCCGTGATGGTGCAGGCCATGCCAGCGCTGTTATGTCATTCAAGTTAGCGGCAGTACTATGGCCCTAATTCGTTCTGACTCTCTTCGACAGGAAGTGTCCACAAACTTCAACCGTGATCATATCGTCAGACGATCAAAGTTCAGCCTAGCATGCCTTGCCTCTTCCTAGTATGGGGTGTCTCAGCTCGCCGTTCAGCTCTGGACTCACTGCCCCCTCTCTAGCCTCGAAGCGCTTATACCCGTTAGCTGCTGTCCAGCTCGACAACGGGACAATTGTCGGAACTTCGGACGGGAGCGTTGACAAGTTTTCAGGCATTGGATGCCAAACTACTGTGCTTTTCCCTGCTACACGTCTCGCATCCCCAACCCCCGACTTACCGGACGGAATCACGTGGTGCACAGCAATGCGAGTCTCCATCGCGCTCTAGGAACGTCCGGGCGGAGAGGAGTAGATCGTCGGCGAGCCGCCACTCCGAGTCCTTCAAATAACGGCCTGCCAGTAGTACCACACTGACCTCGATCTGGCCCGAGGCAACTGATCTTGGTTACTTCCCCTCAGGCTGGCGCAGGATGCCTTGCCAGAGCCATTGTGTATGAGAAGCGTTGAATCGAATGGAATCCGGCGAGCTTCCATACTTGCCCGGGCGTCTGGGTCCAGAAGGTCGATGTTCCCAGTGCCAATGACATACGGAAATCGCTTGAGCGCATGCCTGCATTGGATATCGCCGACATCGGAGTCAGATGACACAGTGATGTGCAGCCCGCGGGGCCATCCGTCACAGTCGAATCTGGACATACGGCGGGCATCCCGGACTTTCTCTCCCTTCGGAGCCTGAGCCTTGGCTTTGCGTTCACGGTGAGCGAACTGAGCAAAACTATAGTTGGATACAGTGGCATCCACGCGATTTCGAGCAGACTTGGTCTCGAACCTCTCTGAACGGTAACTTTCATGGGTGCGCTGATGAAGTTTGTGAGAGAGAGGACGTCAAGGTTCCGTGTATCGAAGTCCAAGCCTCAGAGTCTCTAAGTCTCCAATGTTCTCCCTCTGCGGGTCATTTCTTCTGCATACGTGCTGTCCACCTGTTTTCACAATGATAGGCGGCCATTGAACTTCGTGATCCGAGTACTCTAGTATCCACTTCGCTGATTTGATATTAGAATCTCAGCTGCTTCTTCTCGGATGCGACACTTCGGTGTCTGAACTTGAAGCTTGAAGGTTCGCCATGTGTGTATATAGAAAGTGCCGTTGTGAAAGCAGCTGTCAGGACTCTCTCAGCCTCAGTAAAACGTGCAAGTTCTAGAATACCCCACCTAAATCGACCCCCATATCCGCCACCTTGCAGGAGCCCAATCCATACCTGTGTGGTGCCAATTCGGACGCGAAACTTTTCGTGTCCTGCGGGGAAGTTGTGGAGTGCGTAGAAGTGGAATATGTCAAGGTCTGCACGTTTCGGAATGCATGTCTGGGGCGCTATGGTGGCGGTGTCGTAGGCGCTCTCCTCTCACTGCGAATGGCAGTCTGGCCGCCTGGTCACGTCGAACGACCGCGATCACGACCTGCACCTTTTCCATAGAAGACTACTACCTCTGTCTTCACTCTCACCATCCCTGCTCTCGATCGAATCTCTCTCTGATTTCCGGCCTTGCCATATTTCAAGGGCGTTCTCAACGACATTCATGACTCGCACGCTTGGTCTCTGCTAGTACTGTTGACTCGATGGCCGCTGGCGGCGGCGGCTGCCCTTCCCGACGATTCTACACTACAGAACCAGCTGCCACCAACCAGGCACGTCTTTCTACCAAGCTTCGATAAAGGCAAGGATCTAGAGTAGCAGGTGAGTTGCGATCGCAGAAATATTGAGAACTCCCCAAGTCCATTCCTTCACACCCTTTGATAGTCTCCCTGCAGATGTATCGATTCCTCTTTCAAATGCCCGGTGGCAAAACCATTTTTCGGAGGACTCCTTCCTAGGTGGAGATGACCTTGTCAGTGCTTGTGTCAATAGGAACCATCGGCGGCGAGTGGTGCTTCTCTTTTAGTTTTCAGACTTCCACTCGAACATTTTGTGGCACTTGACAAGGCCCAATCCGCCAATGAAGTCGAGATGATGCACGGTTTTCCACTTATGGGACATACTCATTACAGTCATCTTGCTCGCATTCGACACCGGAGGGTTATAAGGTCGTGGGCACCACACATCCGTATAAATGCGCCTGTCTCACTGACAGTAGCTGCAAGTTCTTCTGCCCCCCCCCCCGCTTCGACATGTTCTTGCAATCGCTCTTCTTGGTGCCATTCATCATCGGAGCCGCGTCTGCCGTGCCGCCCTTACAAGAGCCGCTGGGATGGTCACGGCCGCAATCCTGGGGCCCAACAAGTCGCCCAGCTCCTTCCATCCAGCTCGACCACGGTAGCTTCAAAGGAACTTCGGACGGCAAAGTCGACAGGTTCTTGGGCATTCCATTCGCGAAACCGCCGTGGGTGGTCCTTCATGCGCTGCCCACATGGGCCACGACTGACGCTCTTTGTCCGTCTTGCAGAACGGGGAACCTCCGCTTCAGCCTTCCGGTCGCGGTGGACCCTTACAACGGCACACATGCGGCAACCGCGTTTGGGCCTGCTTGTCCGCAGCAGTCCTTTACGGTCCCAGCCGTGCCAGAATGGGTCCAAAAGCCCGTTGATTTGATCGTGAACAAGTTTTACGGAAGGATCACCCGGTCCTCCGAGGACTGTGAGTTTCACTTCATTCAGTGTGCATGTTTAAATTTCCCAGACACTGACGGAATTGAAATCGAAGGCCTTTCTCTCAACGTTGTCGTCCCCGCGGGGACGAAGCCCGGAGCGAAGTTGCCGGTTGTAGTCGTGAGTACCGGATACGATCGCATACCATTAGGCTTGTATTGAATATACGGATGGCCCTCTAGTGGATTTTCGGAGGTAGGTTGCGGATACTCAGGAAGAAACACTCGACGCTGACGTTTTCGGAAGGTGGCTTTGAGCTTGGGGGAACGAACATGTGACTTCCAATCCTCGCCGGTTTTTAAAGCATAACTGACGTGCCTTCCCAGCTATGATGGAGGGGTCATCGTGAAGCGGTCGATCGAGCTCAACGAACCCGTCGTTTACGTGAGCATGAACTATCGGTGAGCCTTTCTTACGGCGCCTTGCTTCACACATCGACGCATCGTGGCTCATCTGCTTTTCAGGGTGTCCGGTACGGAAGCGCGTCCCAGAGCCGATAAATGCGAGCTGACTACAGAGATCAGCTTTCGGCTTCCTCGCGAGCCAGGAAGTCAAGGATGCCCGTGTTGGCAATCTCGGCTTGCAGGACCGTCAGTACTATGCTATTCAATTATTTGGGTACCATCTGATGGCGGCCGGATTGCACAGAGCGTCTCGCCCTTCGCTGGGTGCAGAAGTACATCTCGGCGTTCGGAGGCGACCCCACAAAGGTCACAATGTACGTCCAATACTCTATATTTTCTGTGTGCAGCTATGGGTCCACATGTTCACTGAATCGCTGACCGTCCTTTCCCGTTCTCGGATCCGCAGATGGGGCGAGAGCGCTGGAGCCATGTCGGTTGCACTGCACCTCCTTACCAATGGAGGCAATACCGAAGGTCTCTTCCGAGGCGCGTTCATGCAGTCTGGCTCTCCTATTCCTACTGGCGATATTGTCAACGGGCAAGCCGATTACGACGGTCTCGTCAATGCCACTGGCTGCTATGGTGCTCCGGATACGCTGCAGTGCCTCAGGGAGGTCGACTTCAAGAAGCTCAAGGCGGCTGTGGACGCGACTCCCAACATGTTCTCGTACCAGGTGATAATCATCCTATTTTATGATAGTCATGCATGTTCTAAAATGCTACTATAGTCTCTTCGCTTGGCCTGGCTTCCCCGCGCGGACGGTGTTTTCTTGACTGACGGTCCTCAAGCACTTGTCCAGCAGGGAAGTATTGCCAATGTGCCTTTCGTCACCGGCGTAAGTGACTCCTTTGTTCTGACATTGATAAGTTGACAAAGTAACACCCATCCTCTAGAACTGCGAGGACGAAGGGACTTTTTTCTCCCTCTCAAACCTCAATGTCACGTAAGCATATCTCGACCGTGGTTTTCATCATGATCGATTGCACTGACCATGTTCACGGCGAAATAGGACTGGTTGGCACCTGCGCTCATATATCACAAATAACTACGTCCCAGCGGGTTCTGATATCCACATCGACTCGATTCTGCAGGCATACCCTGCAGACATCACTCGAGGCTCCCCCTTTGGCACAGGTATCTTCAACGCGATCACACCTCAGTTCAAACGCCTCGCCGCCTTTCAGGGGGACTTACTCTTCCAGGCACCCCGCCGATTCCTCCTGAATGCTACCGCTGCGAAACAACCCACGTGGTCATTCCGTATGTTCGATCTTCTACCTGTGCGGTGTTTATTTTGCAAGGTGCTTCGCTTACGAGTCTTCATTGTGGGCCTCGTAGTGAGCAAGCGGTTCAAGCTGGCCCCGGGGATTGGGAGCGCGCATGGGACAGACCTCCTGAACGTGTACATGGGTGGCGACATGACGGACTACCTCGTCAAGTTCGTGAACCACCTTAACCCAAACGGCGCCAGGCGGCTCTACTGGCCCCAGTACACGCTCGACTCGCGGAAGCTGCTGACATTCCGGGACGGACACATCTGGCCGCTCACCATCACCACGGACGACTACCGTGTCAATGAGATCAACCTCCTTGCAGAACTTGCGCTCCTGTTCCCGATATAGTTGCTGTTTCTGCATTCGTTGTCTTGGGAGAGGATTCAAGTTGTCTGATAAATATGTTGCCTACTACACCGTGCCCTCTCCTTCGTCTTGCTAGTCTTGTTCTGTTTGTGTTCTCGATTTGGGCCTTGTCCCTGAGCTGGTTTCTTCGCGCACTTTCACAATAATCGTCGCCTGACGCTGCTTGACAGCTTGTGTCTGGGTCCGGAAGTCGGAGATCGTGTGTACAGTATTAGATGGCCGTGTCAAATGCGAAGTAATTGATACCTGTCGCTCGTTCATCTCTAGGCAACTCTCGCCTGGCCTGGTCGAACACGAGGAGATTTCAAACCTTGCGACAGAAAGTGTGAGATGGAGCTGAATTTCGTCCAAGGACCAGGACAGGTGGGACGGAGACTGACAGAACGCCATCGCTGATCAAGCTTGAGCTTCCCGTTCAAGGCGCCGGTTGGATCCTGAAGGCCTGAACGTGTACTACGAGGGCGAAATCCCGGACCTCCTGGACTTCGGGCTCAAGCGTGGCGACATGACGAACTACCTGGCCCGCTTCGTGAACAACCTCGACCCGAACGGCGCGACGGGCACCCACTGGCCGCAGTACTCGCTCGCGCGCGAGCTGCTGGTGTTCGAGAACGAAGCCAAGTCCTGTGCTCAGCATTACCACGGACGACTACCGTGTCGAACGCGATCGAGGTTCTCGCAAACCTTTCGCTTCGGTTCCCGATATAAGTGGCGGCTACCGGTCAAGGAAACTTAGCTTTGCAGGACCTTGAATGACCCGAATCGCTGCCTGACTCAAGTAATCAACCTATGTAACTTCGCTAATGAGGAGTTACGGGGTTATGAGGATCACGTAAATCAGTTGCATTTGGCCTCACTGGTAGCACATACGTTCACAAGCCACGGCCAACCTCTCGCGATAATTATCTTACCGTCTCCGAGGCCTTCCAACAACCACGGTTTTCGTTAACCTTGAGAATGATGACACAGCTACTGACGGCGAATAGATTCAACAGCACCACTAGTTGCGACGACGCCCACACATCACATCACGAGTCGAAGTTGCACTTGCCCGCCCGCAACGCACACCACATCGGCTGCAGCGGGATCGCCTTCACGCCGCGCTGCCTCATCCGGAACGCGACGTCGTGCAGCCGCGGGAGCGCCGCG
>VJXU01004159.1:0-10709 GCA_008694245.1 Ganoderma sp. BRIUMSc | reverse complement strand
GAAGATAGACGCTTGCTGGGGATGCTTGATGTGGAGGCATTGGGAGCTATGGATTCTGTGGAGGATACGTCGATGTAGGATACGCTGTTGTCGGTTGCGGAGGAGAACTTTAAAGGGAGCGGCTTGGCCTTTCCAAAACCAGGAGTAGACCAAGAGCCGAGGCGTTGAACTGAGGAGTAGATATGAAGGAGGTTGATGAAGGGTGGTTGGGAGGAGAAAGGCGTACCTGTTGCTGTCGCAGGGGTGGAGGTGGGGACGGACTTGGCAGGCTTGAACTTTGCCTGAAATGCATGGATGTCATTTAAATCGCAGAGACTACGAAATGGAAGGGAAGGTCGGACCTTGCTGCCACTGGTGTGAGGCGTGGTGAGCTTGGTGGGACTGGAGGCCAGAGGAATGGCATGCTTTCTCTGGAGCTCGTCGAGATTGTTGCGGGGACGGGACATGGGACGGATGGCGGCTGTTGAGGGAGAGAAGGAGGGGCGGGAGAAGGAGAGTGGGGGACTTGAAGGGAGCGGCAGGGCGATGGCGGCGGCCGAGGGAGCGCAGGACGAGGACGATTGAGGACCGGCTCAGTCCGGGCACCGCGACGCGACGCGCATGGGGTCACGTGACCGTCCGCATTGTACGAGTAAACAAACAACGCGTTCGCGTCGGTGGCTGCGATCGCTTGTTGCCCGCCCCCTTTCATCAGCCCCGCCTTCCTCCCTCTCGTCTTTGCTTTGCTTTGTGGGCGCCATGTCGAGCAAATTCTGGTTCCCGTCTATGTCTGTCGCAGAAATCGTCGACGCGTTCACCGGATGGGGGTACTCTGTCAGTCCTGAACAAGTCGCACGTCCAACCTCCGACTTCGTCATCGGCGTATACAGCGCATGCCTCGAACAAGTAACCGGTATCACCCTAGACACCCTCCAGGAAGCGATCGAGAAGTCTCTAACATCTACTGACAATCCTGTATGTCACCACCTCTATCCAGTCGAGACAGTGTTCTTACTCAGCCCAGGACCTGTACTCTGGAGCACTGGCCCACAATTTACTCCTTCACCACATGTATGCACCACGTCCATTTATACACACCTCATCTGATCTGCTTGATGACGCCAATAGACAGCGATTTGCCAACGCCGCGAAGATAAACGACTTCAGCTCAAAGGACTTATACTTCCCTGACCAAGACCGCACCCGCTCTATATTCTCCGCCTTCATCAATTTTATCAAGTTCTCAGAACAGAGCGAAGCCTTTATTAACCGCTTGCGAGAACAGTCTACCGCTGTAATCAGGGAGCGTCAGGTCGTCACGGAAGAGATCCAGGACCTACAGGAGAAGATGGAGGAGTTCAAGTGAGTTGGCGTTCTTATTTGCTCAGTTACCCCCAGGGCTGGACGTAGTCTGCAGGATTAAGAGGGCGGAGGACGAGCCCAAATGCGAAGCGCTCCGGCAGGAGAACACTGCACTCATGGAGCAGGTTATTGCGTACAAGGAGAAGCAGATGGGCTTCCTGCAGGACGTCGAGGGCCTCAAGCAGGAGAAGGCTGCCCTCGTTGCCGAGAAGGTCCGTCTTGGTATATTCTTCGTGTTTTTGTAGTCTTAAACACAAGCGTCCATGGCACGCAGGAGAAAGTAACGAGCGAGATGGACACGGTCACGGATAATGTCTCCCGCACCCGCTCGCGCATCGTGCAATCTCCCGAGCGCATCAAGCGCGACATCCACAGCATGGGCAACAGCGCGGCGGAGGAGAAGCGCACTGTCGCCGCCAACGAGACGAAGACGCGGGATCTACAGGCAAAGATCGCTGCCCTGCTTAACATCGAAAAGGTGCGTACGGGACACTCTCCGTCCATCCTGCACTAGGCTTACATTATGTCTGAGTAGGATGTACGCTCGTGTGTAGAGCAGTTGCAAACGATCGAGAAGGAGATGCGCGCTCTAGACGGTGCACAAAAAGAGCTGGGTGACCTTAGGGACACTCTCGATCGCAAGATGGGGGAACGCGCGGAGCTCGTTATGCGACGCGAGGTTTGTGGTTCTGCCCTCGCCTTTCACCTGTTACAACGACGGTGATGCGATTATTCCATGACAGCGCGTACATAAACAGTTTTCGAACGCACAGGAGAAACTCGAGCGTGCCCAGCGACACGTAGAAGACAAGCGCCTCGCGAGCCAGCAAACGATCGAACGGTTACAGCGTGAGTACGAGGAGATGGCAGTCGAGCGGCGGGACAACGACCGGCAGGTGGAAGAGTTGCGCGGGGAGGCCGATGAGATTGAACGCAAGGTGAGCACTGCTGCGACAGGTCGGGGGCGTAACGCATCTTCTCATTCACCCTTAAGATGGCCGAGCATATGAAGACAAGCCAGACTGAGCTCAATGAGCTGTTGACCGAGTATTGGAAACTCCGACATGAGACTGGTATGTCTTGCAGCACTGGATGTCAAGCATAGGCTGACTTGTGTCGACAGAGGTATACATGGAGACACTAGCGAACAAGCTGGGCATGCACGTTAGGAGTACTTGATGACTCCGTATCATTGGAACCATACATTAGCTTACATTGTACACGTACGTATAACTATAGAGATACCCAGGTTGTACAGTATGCCCAGATACAACAAATCCAAGGTCCCGTCTGTAGAGCACACAATCGAGCAAACACCCCTGACGAGAAGGGATAGCGGATAAACGCTAGAAGGATTTACCGCGCTCGTCTCTTGCCCTTCCGTTTCTTCACGAATTCGGCGCATTCCCGACAGTACCACTTGCCTTTCGGGTTCCTAGTGACGCCAACGCAGCCCATATGGAACTGTTTGAACCGAATGAAGGTTAGCAGACGGGACCCTGCATTGATTGCAGCTGACCCTTACCCATTCCCTTGTACACGTCGGATTGTCGCAAGCAATCATCTATGTTCCACGAGAAGCACTGCCCGTCAGTCGTACACCCTGGGCGTATCTACAACAAGAGCACGCACTTCGCCAAACGACACTTGGTTGCAGAAGCAGTAGCGTGGCTCATTCGGGTCCACGATCTCTAGCGCAGGCACGACTGCGGGAACCTGCGCAGGGATCTTCAGCGTGAGCGTCAGCTGAGGCTCAGGCACCATTTCCTCGTCTGCTTCTAGCGCGACGGACTCGTCCGGCGCGCCTTCCTCCGGCTCCGCGGTTTGCTCGGGCTTTTGCTTGGTGCTCTTTCGCCGTTTTCTGCCCTTCCGCTTCCGCGGAGGGGCGCGTTGAACGGAGCCCGGGATCGGCTCTGCGACCGTCTCAGTTGGCTCGGTAACGTCGATGATTTCGACTTCCTCCCCTTCTAGCTCTTCTGGTACCTGGGGCGACGACGGTGGAGGTTCCTCGACCTGATGGGGGGCAGGGGGTTCCATAAAAGCGATCTCAATCGGTAGGGTGTCTTCTGGGAGGTCAAGCTCAAGAGGTGGGGGGCTTAGTGCAGTTCGTGTTCGTTTGAACTGAGGGACCACAAGCTCCGGGAGCATGATGGAAGCCGGATGAGTTCCGGGACGAAGGCCAAGGGATATAGAGGCTTCTTGCTCCTTGATAGAGCGGTCGAGATCACGGATGTACCTGTCGACCTTGACCAACGCTTCGATTGAGATGCAGTCTACGGGAGCACGCGTTGAGGTCGAAGAAGGACTGGGTACTCACTAGATCGTACACATGCTGGGCCAGGTATTGTTTCTCATCCGATGCGCGAGAAATTTCCTCGACTGACTGGGCCATGCAGATCAACAGCTCTCGAGTGGAATTCGAAGACTCGGTGACAACGGACAGTGACCTTGACGAGAGCGAGGGTGTACGGCCCTTGTGAAAAGTCGTCACTTGGGGAGGGAGGAAGCTGGCTTTGCCATTGACCGGTGTCCCATTTGGCCGTGGGCTACGAGAGGACAGGCGGGCCTCTAGTTCGGACAGAGTAACAGGCGGGTCAAGGCTGTCGGTAGCAGCCACTTGACTCTGGTGGCGTGAAGTGTCGGCTAGTGCTCTTCGAAGGGAGACATATTTGAGAATGGCGGGTGTCAAGTTGGATAAATGCTCTGTGATTTGTCAGATGAGGAAGGGAGGAGTGAGAAAAGAAGACGAACGCTGGGCTTGTTGGTCGAGTTCCTGAATGAGGGTGAATGCGCGATGGAGCGAGAGGGGCAACTGCTCGAGGACTAGTTTGGGAGGGCAGCTTAGGGCGGTGAATGGTGAGAGATAGACGGCTACGCACGCTCGTAGTGCTCCTCCCTGAAAGCATCCCAAATCTCGCGTTCCTTGGCGAAGGCCGCTACGTCGAGCTCCTCTGGCGGTGCTTCCTGAGGGGACAGAGAGTCGGGATGATCAAAGTCAAGGCCTAGGACGTCCTCTGGCTGGAGCTGCTTGCGCAATGGAGAAGAGTGAGGCTGCTCTGAAGCGATAGAGTCGAGGTCGGTGTCAATGCGTCGTCGTTTGTTCCTCCGAGCGGACATGGCTGCAGCGTTCAGGCTGGCGAGGTCACCGCCAGGCCCAGCGTCGGCGCTCAACGTTCAAAGTGCGTGACTGTGGACGGCGTCACAGACGAGCGCCTGGAGCACGCGCTTAGGAGGAGCAGCCGATTGGCTGCCGAGGGTGCTGGCGCCGGGCATAAATTAAATGACGAGTTACGGAACGGATTATTGGTCTTTGTGAGCGATTGCCAATGCGCAGCGACGACGACATCCCGTCCGTACCACGGTCGTCGCTCCGGCGTGGTCTGAATCCATGCTCTAATTGGCGTCACCAACGACCGTCTGCCGTATCATTGCCAATGCTCACATGTCCCACTCCCAAGCTTCTCCCAGGTACCCCTTCCATCCGCTGCTGCCGGATCCAACCAGCCGCTCCTCTCAGTCTGAGCACCTCCATTTGTCTTGCGCCCATTCAGGTACCTGACCACATATGATATGTTTTTCAACATAGGCACTCTTTCGAAACACGTTTCGTGGCCTTCCGGCCTCCCATTGACAGTGACACCACAGGCTGATAGTGATGACGTCTCCTTCTCGTGGAACGTCGGCCGGAAGCCTGCGCCTCCCCATCCTGTCCCAAGCCCAGGCCCATCGTCTTCTGAAATAGAANCTTCCATCACAGCAGAAAGTCTTTAGAAAGGCACCAGGCTTGGGCTAGTACCTGGAACTGACCTGGAATAACCAAGGAATAACTGGTACGCCTGTTGCCTTGCTGTTCGCCCCCTGGTTTGTTCACAAGGAAACCTGACTTTCCCAAGGCTTTCCTCCTGTGTGAAAGATAATGGAGATCTTGATCGTCTACATCTTCTCCTCGCTGCCGCAAAGGTGCTTTCCTCGCAGTGCGAATCCCGCTACCATCATGATGGCACATCATGACGATGAGGCGCCTTCCGGCCACCCCGCACTTGCAGGCTTTGACGGCGCCTTGGTTCCAACTTCCTGTATTGTCGACCGTATTGGCGTTCGCATCCACTGTCGGACCGGGGCTATAAGTACCTCTCTCCGATGTTTTGTGTCAACCTGCACACTCCTCGAGCATCATGCTCTCACCAAAGCTCCGCCTCGCCGCCCTCGTCCCCGTTGCCCTACGTCTAGTTGCTTTCCCAGAGTCTGCGTGTGCAGCGTTATTCGCGAGCCATGCAGACCTTCCCACTGGCAAGCAATACGACTACGTGGTCGTCGGTGCAGGACCAGGAGGAAGCGTCGTTGCCAGCCGCCTCTCTGAAAACCCCAGCACCAACGTCCTCTTAATCGAAGCTGGTCCAAGGTACGCTCCATTCTATCAAGTACTGAGATTATTCCTGATCCTTATGGCTTTCAGCGATGACGGCGTGTTCGGTATCGAAGTCCCATTGCTCGCAACTGGGTTGCAGCCCAACACGTTGTACGATTGGAACTACACCACAACCCCCCAATCCGGTTTGGATGGACGTGACGTTGTTTATCCACGCGGCCGCGTTCTAGGCGGTAGCTCCAGCATCAGTGAGCTTGTGGTGCATATTCTTCCGAGTAGACACAATGCTGAAGCGATTTAGACCTTATGATTTGGACCCGGGGCTCTCAAGATGATTTTAACAGGTACGCCACGGTCAGCGGAGACAATGGATGGTCGTGGAACGCTATTGAGCCTTACTTCAAGAAGGTAATGTGCTCCGCAAGCCTGTTCAACACGCCTTTCACTAAATTAATTATTGTGTATGCGTAGATCGAACAAGTCGTGGCGCCCACCGACCATCACGACACGAGTGATGAGATCAATATCAGCATTCACGGCACGCGTGGACCTGTGAACATAACCACCCCCAATGCTCCTTACCCCATCGACTCACGAGTTAATGCGACCTTGGGCGAGCTTAGCGATCAATATCCCTATAACAGGGATATGAACTCCGGAAACCCTCTTGGAGTTGGTGCGGTTATTTTTATATGATGTGATATCGACACCCTTCCTCATTTGCTCCTCACTCTGTGACAGGATGGACCCAGAGCACGTACGGCAACGGTATAAGATCGAGCGCATCATCTTCGTATATTCGCCCCTTTACTTCTCGGCAAAATCTCGACGTTTTGGTCAACACTGTTGTGACGAGGGTCCTCAAAACAGGCCGTGATGCCTCAACCGGGCTGCCTATTTTTTCTGGCGTTGAAATCGCGCAGTCGAAGACGTGTACGCAGAGTCGATTTCGTCCGCTGGCTTGAACTTACTCGTTTGCCCTCAGCATCTGTCTTCGCGATCAATGCAACCAAGGAAGTGATTCTCTCAGCCGGAGCTATTAACACCCCGCAACTTCTCCAACTTTCTGGGATCGGTTCGCCGTCGCCTCTTGCCGCCCTGGGCATCAACAACACCGTCAACCTCCCTGCCGTTGGACAGCATCTTGCCGATCATATCCTCGTCACAAATCAATTTACCATCGCAGATCCAGCGGACGACTTGCTCGAGAATATTGCGAGGAACGCGACTTTCATCTCCGGATTGCTCACCGAATGGGAGACTTCCAAACAAGGCCCGCTAGGCAATGGTCCTTCCAACCATGTCGGCTGGCTGAGAGTGCCGGAAGATGAGCAAACTTGGACGGCAGCAGAGGACGCCAGCGCTGGACCCACCTCCCCCCATTATGAGCTCCTATTCTCGGTACGTCTGCTCCGCATTGAACGTCATTGACAACTGGCTAACGTCGCCGTCGTGTCCAGCCTGGCTTTGTGTCGACACTCGAGGCCCCTCCGTCGACGGGAAGCTTCATGACCGTCATCTCGGTGCTCGTGTCACCGTCCTCGAGCGGATCTGTCACCCTGGCCTCCTCGTCCGCGTTCGACTCACCGCTCATCAACCCCGCTTATCTCAACACGTCATTCGACACTCAGGTGTTGCGCGCCGCGATCCGTTCGGGCGCGAACTTCCTCACAGCGCCTGCATGGGATGGCTTTATCACCGGGCGTTACGGATCCTTCGTAGATGTTGACTTGAGCTCGGACGAGGAAGTCGATGCGTGGGCGCGCTCCCAGGGGTCCACGATATGGCATCCGACGGGGACGGCTAGGATGGGGCGCTGCGAGGACAAGACCAGCGTCGTCGATCCTGACCTGCGGGTGAAGGGTACCAGGGGCCTGAGGGTGGTCGATGCGAGCGTCCTGGTGAGTATTGATGACTGGATTCATCGCCGCCGTCTGTCGACTAATGTGACCCATTGCAGCCATACATTCCCGCGGCGCACCCGCAAGCCGTGGTGTATGCGTTCGCCGAGCGCGCGGCAAACCTCATCAAGACTGGAAGGTGCTATTGCTGATCCGTGTGCTTCCTGATAGAAGATTACTGTTAGGTGTGCCGCTCTCAGCTGTGTTGAAATCCAAGGTGTAACGTAGGGTGCGACCACCTGATGCGGCTTACCGCAGTTCGTTTCATGTTTTTACTTTACTTCCTCTCGGCACCTCTCGTGGGCGTGGCCTTACGCCCGCCCAGCACTCACTCCTTTGCCTCTCGCTCGTTTTTGCAACCAACTGACGTCTCCACGCATCTCCTGACGTTCGCACGTTCTTTGCTGACCTACTGTACGAAGCCTACACTTGTATTACATCTCATCCGGTTGCCGTCTTAATGCATATCCAATTTTTCATCTGTGACGCTGCACGCGGAACGTATCGATCTCGTAGCCAGTTAGGGTTAGTTTCTGCCTTCTAGCCTCTGTAGGTAGAGGTCTGGTTGATGTTTCGCTGGATTGCGAATGGCCCAGGAGACTGAAGCCAGCGTCGACAAGCGCCCGCAACCGGGTCCGGGAGGTGTGGGCCGAGTGGCCGAGGGAGACGACTTTGGCTAAGTTTGGGTGGGTTACGGCACTGGGTGCAGATCCTCCACGTCGCCGTTCCAACTTGAACCCACTCCCCAACAATGCCCAAGCGTTCTTTTGCACTCGGCCTTGTTGCTCCACCACCGAGCCTCTTATTTATCATGTCTTTATTGCCAATGCTCCCAAGCTCGCCGAGTCACCCCGTCATCCACCGGCGTGGGCTCGAACGACAGTCGAGACGCTGTTCACCTCGACGTCCTTCCCTTTGGTCTTACATCCGTCTCTAGTTATTCGATTCCCTCGAAACAGAACATGTTATTAAGCATTTATACTACCATTCACGTCTTGTGCCGAATCAGAACGCGTATTACAGCAACGCCTCTGTCATTTACAGCGCTCCGGTTTCTGTCTTTCCAACCATCCGCATTGGCGTCGGTCGGATACCAGTGGTATAAGAATGCTTGCAGCCTAACGTGCGTCAGCCTACCCCAACATCAGCATCATGTTCCCTCCCAAGCTCGCCATTGCCACTCTCTTGCCTGTCACGCTGGGCTTGATTGCTCACTTCACCCTCGTACAGGCAGCATTTTTTTTCGACCCCGAGCATCTCCCTCAGGGCAACCAATACGACTACATAGTAGTTGGCGCAGGGCCGGGGGGAAGCGTCGTTGCCAGCCGCCTTTCTGAAGACCCGACTGTTAACGTTCTCCTCCTCGAAGCCGGTCCAAGGTGCAGACCATCTCCTTCAAATTTACAGCATGGCCTCTAGTAGTTCACTGACCCCCCTGGCTTCCAGTGATGAAGACGTACTGGCCATCCAAGTCCCCTACCTTGCATTTGACTTGGAGCCCAACACCATTTATGATTGGAACTATACCACGACCTCTCAGCCAGGCTTAGGTGGACGCAACATAGTCTATCCACGCGGCCACGTTCTCGGCGGCAGTACAAGCATAAGTAAGTTGAGAGTGCAGAGTCTCGTGTCCAAATGCCCAAGAATTAACCTCAGCTTTATAGACCTTATGATCTGGACCCGCAGCTCCCGAGACGACTTCGACAGATACGCCACGGTCAGTGGAGACGACGGGTGGTCGTGGGACGCCATCGAGCCTTACTACAGAAAGGTAATGGGTTATGGAAATCTCGTCACCCTATCGTTCGCTAACATCTAATTTTAGATTGAACGTTTTGTCCCGCCCGTCGACCATCACAACACCAGTGACGAAATCGACATCGGCATCCATGGTATACGTGGACCTGTGAACATAACCGTCGCCAATGCGCCCTATCCCATCGACTCACGCGTCAACGCTACTTCTCGAGAGCTCAGTGATCAATATCCCTATAGTATGGATATGAACTCTGGAAACCCCATCGGCATTGGTGTGCCCATTTCCCGATGTGATCCCAACATGCATCTTACCTGTATGCGACAGGATGGACCCAAGGCGCTTACGGCAACGGCATAAGAGCGAGCGCATCATCCTCTTACATCCGACCATTTACTTCTCGGCCAAACCTTGACGTCCTGGTGAATGCAGTGGTGACGAGGGTCCTCAGAACTGGCCACGATATCGAAACTGGGTTGCCTATCTTCTCCAGCGTTGAGGTCGCACAGTCGAAGACATGTGTGTACAGTCCTACTAGGGTTCGACCGCTGGCTTAACCTCACCGGTTTGTTTCCAGCACCCGTCTTTGCGATAAATGCAACCAAGGAAGTGATTCTATCCGCCGGGGCTATCAATACCCCGCAACTCCTCTTACTTTCTGGGATCGGTTCACCGCCGTCTCTTGCTGCCCTCGGTATCAACAAGACTGTTGATCTTCCTGCTGTTGGACAGCATCTTGTCGACCATCTTCTTGTCGAGAATCCATTCGCTGTGGCAGCTCCTGAAGACGATTTACTCGAAGCTATTCGGCGAAACGAGACTCTGTTCGACGATTTGCTGGCCGAGTGGGAGCAGAAGAAGCAAGGTGCCATGACCAACGGCCCTGCCAACCATATCGGCTGGCTAAGGGTACCAGAAGATGGCCAAGGCTGGAAGGCTGGAGACGACCCGAGCTCTGGACCCACGTCCCCTCATTATGAGTTGCTGTTTGTGGTGCGTCCTCTGTGCAGTGTCCCCGTTCGAAACTCGCATTACCTAATGCTTGTTTAAAGCCTGGCTTTGTGCCGACAGTCAATGGGACGGCCATCCCGGCTACGGGGTACTTCATGAGCATCATCACGGTACTTGTGTCGCCGTCCTCGAGTGGGTCTGTGACCCTCGCCTCTTCGTCGCCGTTTGATCCGCCGATCATCGACCCGGCATTCCTCAACACGACGTTTGACACTCAGGTCATTCGGGCAGCGATCCGTTCCGCTGCACGCTTCGTCTCGGCGCACGCGTGGGACGGTTTCGTCACCGGGCAAGCTGCATCTTTCGCAGATGTAGACTTGAGTTCCGA
>VJXU01004156.1:0-15124 GCA_008694245.1 Ganoderma sp. BRIUMSc | reverse complement strand
GCCACGGCGCGAACGCAATCGCCATCTCGCGCTCCTCCGAAGCCCTCGTGCGCGCGGACCGGGGGAGGATCGCGCCGGGGTGGATGTATGCGTACCGTTCGGCGCGGAGACGGAAGACGGTGCGCTCGAGGAAGATGATCTCGGCGAGGGCGACGATGCCGAACGCGACGTGGACGAAGATCTGCGCGGATGTGGTGCTGAGCATGACCTGTGTGTTCCCGTCACCTGGGTCTGACGATGAAGCGCTCGCCATGGATTGCTGCATCCGCTGGATGGCGAGGACCCATCCGGCGAGTGTGCCGGCGAAGAGGGCGAGTTGGAAGAAGAAGACGGCGAGGGTGGTGAGGCGCAAGCCGGCGTAGGTCGGTATCCGCTTCGGCTTGAAAAACGAGATGATGCTCCGTTTCCCGGTCGTGCTCGCGGTGTTGGTGGACTCCGTCCGTGATGGCGACCGTGGGGGATGGTCGGCCACGGGTGCATTCAGCTCGGATGAAGCGGCATACTCCCTGTCGGCTGGGTGTCGTTCGGGGAGGGAGGTAGATGAAGAACTCGCCTGGCCCCCCTGCCCCGGGATGCTGTAAAGACCGTCGTCGAAACCAATCTCTCCGCGCTTCGTCGGCAAAGGGCCTGCCTGTGGTCGCGGAGGCTCTTCCGCAGTGGGGGACATCAGGCTGTGGCCATCCTGAGTCCGGTCCTTGTCCGGGGTAGTCGAGGAGGTCGCTGTTGGTGTCACCAGCACAGTCGGCAGCGCGTTCTCGGCCAGCGGATCGAGGGCGGCATTACGAGAGACGCTCGACGCCATCGACTGCGAGAAAGAAAAGAGCGGAAATTATGCTTGCGTCCGGCTCTGCCGACACAGCAGCATACAAGAACGAGCAGACGAGAAGGGTGGGTACGAGAAGAGGAGCAGAAAAGAGAGGGAGGCGAGTGCGATGCTCGCTGCGCAGGTGACCCTGGCTGTGATTACTCGATGGGTTCGGTGGGTCGGCGTATCCAACTGCGTATCCAGGGACGTCCCCCATCTTCTGGCGGTCAGCGATCCCGACAGCCCCCCTGATTGGTCGCGCCCTCTTTCCACCCATTGGACGGCCTCAGGGCGTTGCGTAGCCTCAGGTCCCAGCCACCGGTGCCCTCCACTCACTTCCACTAGCTCGACAATACCATACAGCAGCCGCTGAGACTGGCAGACAGTTGCCAATCGTCGATCACGCCCTCCGACTCGTATCTAACAAGAATAACCTCTACTACTCCTCATAGGTCGGCCGAAAGCCTGGGCTCTTCTCGGTACATGATAGAGCCTAGGTCGACCACGGTATAGAATGAAAAGTTCTTCATCTCTGGGCCCTTGCTCGCCCCGTGCGATCGCGAGGGCGTCCCCACCTCAGCCTCTTCCGACGGCTCCGGGTCGTCTGACCGGTACGTGTACGATACCAGCATGTTGAACTGCCCATGTCGCGACCGGAACGCGATCAGCCAGTGCCCCTAAGAAGGAATGGCATGCAAACAACCGTGTGCACTCACCCTGATGTCCCCACGCGCCTCCTTCGGGATGAGCACCTCCCCGCTCACAATCGTAACATTCGCCCGCTTCTCCACAATTCCAACAGAACGCGCCTTGCCCCTTCCGTCCTTCCCTTTCTTGCCCCGCGCGTCGACGAGCTCCATGCCGTCATCGTCCAAGAACATATCCTCATCCTCGTCGTCGTACTCCCATGCCTCCGCGAACGCGCCTACCGGGAATGCAGCGCTCGGGAGCTGGATTTGGAACGTGCTCCGGCGTGCCCGTTCCGCGGCCTCAGCGTCGTCCGTCATCTGCGTTGGCGGTGCCACCGCCTTGGGGAGCCGTATTTGTATCGGGTCGTAGAGCGGGTTCGTGAACGCGAGGTGGAACGAGTATGAGTGGCCCGCAATGAGCGCCCCTGCGGCCTGCTGCTCCTCCGCCGCTGCAGCGGCAGAAGCCGACTTGGTCGTCGACCGCTTCATCATCTCGAGCGCAGCCTGCGCGTGCGGGAGCGTGACCGCAATGGCGGGCAGATAGTTGGCTGCGACGAGCTTGATCTTGAATCTTGTCGACTGCGCCTTCTGCTCCGGCTTGATAAGGATATGCCGGCAGCTGGGGCAGCGCTTCGACTTCTTTGACTGCAGCGGTATTCGAAGTGGCTTGAGATCACTGTGCCAGGACGACTGTCAGCTTCCTCGACATTCGATGGACGGGCTGCTGACCTCGAGTGCAACGGCGACACCCAACTGCTAGTCCATCTCTGCTCCAGCGACGCCACCTCGTCCACCGTCTCTAGGTGCATCAAGAACTCTACGTCCACCTCTCCACTCAGCGCAGCCGCGTTGCCAACCTCCACTCTGCTCTTGTAATCCGGGTATTCTTGTCGGTGCGCAGCCTTCTCCCGGCCAATCCGCGAGCGCGAAAGAGGGTTGTATTTGCCAACTCCGGGTATGTCGCGCGCGAGCGCGGACGACGCTGCTGCTGTGATAGGGTTCGTATGGACGTGATGTGAGGATCCGCTGGGGAGGGCGGTAGAAGAAGAGGATGCACGTAGGAAAGGCTCAAAGTGTTCCTTCAATCGCTCAAACTCGAGCGATTCCGGTGCGGAGTCCTCGAACTTCTGCAGCTGCGCTGGGATGGGGTGGGTATATGCGTCTTGCTACATGTCGCATGACACCGGACACGCACCTGCGAGACCCGTGGGCTTTTCAAACGTGATCCCTACCTCGGCCGAGTCCCACCGGCAGTGGTTGCAGTAAAGAAAGAAGGGAGGTTCGCCAAGTGTTGTTGAGACAATGGGAGACATCCTCGAGTCCACGTTATCCGGTGGGTCGGACGGGACCACCGTAAGGGTATTTCGGCAATTGGGACACAGGAAGCAGTTTCGGGCGCATCTACCGTGGACACTGAGCACTGCACCGAGACGCAACGATTGAGGACGACACACCTGTTCTTTTCTGCACGAACGCTAGCACTAGGGACTTCAAACAAGCAGTTTGGACAGTAGTATCCGCTCACTTCCACCAGAACACATCGGTTGCACCTGACCGCGTCGCACTCTTCACAGAAGAAAAGATTGTGTAGCGGGTGGAAACTGTACGAGGACGATGGGAGGTGCGGGGGCGGCGGATGTGGGGATTCAGCCAGACAAGGGCAGTAGTATTCAATCTTTGGTGCCATATCGAAGGAGCTTGTAAGTCCACGGTCTTCGAGACTACCGAGTCGCGCGAGTAGGAAGAGAGAGAACAATGAACTCGTTGGGTCGAGGGTGTGGAGGCAAGGACTCCGAGCAGGCGCTTACACGATGAGCCAGAGATAGAAGCGCCCGCCAAGCACTGCGGGACCCGGGGCAGCACTTCGACATAGCATAAAAACATTCGCCTTGAACACTCTCGGTGTATACGTATATATATAGATCAGGGAAAGGATAGTACTATACAGTTGGAAGCTGGAGCCCCGACCAGCAGCGGCTCGGCGAAGAAGGTGTGTGTACATATCTTCCTGCCTGTACCTGTAGAACGGCGAAGTGACGCGACTACACAACGTCAGAATGCCCGTTGGTGGATTTTGAAGGCAAGTTGTCGGTTTCCTATTCATAAACCCAGTCATGAGGTGATTGCGTTTGCATAGGGAATCATCGCGTTTGGTATCCGTCGACGGCAGCGAAAGGCCCACTCACCCTTGATCTGTTTTCCGGATCCGTGTGGCTCAAGGTCAGATTCAAGGCCACTGAACACTCCTCCATGTCCGCAATTTCGAGAGCCTCTGAATACGGTTGTCCGATATTGACGCTCATGATTTGTATGGTAGATGGGCCCAAATCTTGGTGGGACAGTGCCCGATGAGTCTCGTGGAGGTCAAGCATGAAGTGGGAGACGAGAATCGCGGTTAAGCTAAGAGCGCACAGATAAGCATGAGATTATGTATGTTAAGGAGACACTCAACGGTTCGGAGAACCTGGGAACGTAGGACGTGTTTGTCAACGGAGTGTGTAGGAAGGTGTTCTAAATATTTTCCTTAGTATGTAAAACGAGAACTGGTGGCAAAACGTGCTTTACCGGGAGAAATGCAAATATGATGTGTAGAACGTTGAGGACGAGAAGGACACTGCGACCAGTTCATGTAGATGTATCCGTTGAAACCGCTTGGGAGACTCACATGAAGTACTGCGTGCCTAGGACATAACTCAGCATGATGCCATTCGGATCAATGTTTTGGGAGACTCGCCATTCCTAAACATGACCCCCATCAAGGAGGGCATGGACCCTTCATCACGTGCGTCGTAGGTTGCCTTCCAAGTGACGCCGATAACGACCAGGTCAGCGATGATTTGACCTCCACGAATGAAAATAGTGCCTAAAGAGGAGGGGAAATGAGAGGGGGTAGAGCTTCCGCTGATGTGTGAGAGTGCAAACCACTAAAATCTTGGTCAGCGATTGCTTGGCACAAGAGAAGAACACGGAAACTGACATTTCACTAAGGGACGTGGGGGTTGTCGCATTCGAAGTACACCCTAACACCGGATCCACCATGATGGACCTATGGTGAAAGTCTCCCTAGTGTAGATCAGACCATGGAGAACATGAGGGGAAACTATGCCTCTACGTACATAGTAGTTCAGAGGGAACACGAGAACCGCCCAAAAGAAGGTGAAGGAAGTCAACCACCAGTTCTTCCCACTCAGAGCATACACTCGCAAGGCCGAGAATACTGTCCTCGTCATGCCATGTCAGTGCGGGTTCCTTGTATCACCCAGCATGAGGCAAATAACCAAACCTGCCCAGGGGAGGTACTCCAGGTATCTGGTCCCAATATCGATGCCATCGTGTATCTTACAACTGACCTGACGTCAATATTCAACCCTACCTCGATATTGAGATCACGTACGCCTACGACGAAATGTGAGCACAAAGATCTTGGTAGCTAGGAACGACTCACTGGGTATGGCAGAGTTAAACCTCGGTAATACGCCAGACCCACATAGTAGACCACAGCGATGTAGCGGTTCACAAAAAACAGGATCGAGGCGGCGTTGATCTTTCGTGTCCAAAACAGATGTGCTTCTCGCCGGAGAGTGAGGACATAGTCATAAGCGATCAAGGCTATCAAATGTCGGTTGTGCACCAAAATACTGTTATAGGCATTCAAGTACCTGCGATAGCCGCGGTTATCAGGTTTCCTGTAAAACTAAATTTACAGAGCAGTCAGAGGAAGGTACCGTAGTATGAAGTGATGATGGGTACACATACCTGGTGTCTAAGGACGTTATTCTGGTCGCGTTGGAGAGGGACATGAGGATTACTGAGGTTGGATTGGGCGATCGCAAGGGTTCAACGTTCAGTGGTTAGTTGCGGGATCCTGTCCTGCAGGTACGCATCTGAGGAGCGCAAGACAGGTCCCCTATATACGAGAAAGACACTCAACTGTTAGGGCACACTCGCTGAGTGCCGTTCTGGAATCTGCACTAGCAGCCGTGGCGACCATCGCAACTCTGTACATTGGATAAAATTATGCTCAGAATAGACCCGTACTGCGAGTACGCAGTTTGTAGATCCTATGTCGGTGGACACGAAGAACTGTCAGATGTGAAGTATTAGACGCGTCAGAAGGTGATACGACCACCGTCAAGCGGTATATCATGGTTCCATGCTACGAACATCTCTGATTCGGCACATGGCCAACAACTTCTCCGTCCAATGAGCGGCCCTAAACTTTGTCCGTCAGTTTTAAAGATGGTAGGGTCAACGTGTCACTGAGACTCGCTCGAACCATGCGCGGACCATACGCAATCGTCACTTGTTCCCAAAGGCCGTGACAGAGCTGGCATTAGCATAACAAAAAGATAATAAAAAAGTGGGAAGGGCAGGAGAGACGAGTATGCACATAAAAAGAAACAAAGAGTTCCTTTGACGGTCGAACACGAGGGACACATTACCGTGTGGAGGCCTCGTTGTCCGCATTTCTGAAACGGCTGCGTTGCTATATGCACCTGCCATAGGTTGATATATGTTGAATATCTCAACCGAATGCTAATACTCCTATTAACAGCGAGAACCACGCACCGATGCCATGGTGACTAGTCGCGGCAGGATTCAGGCAGCGCGGCAAAGGTTACGGCCCTCCGGTTCGATGTGCAGTGGGGTGGAGAAAGCCACAAAAGAGGATAGACTTTGGCACCATGTTATGTAAGTTCGCAGGTTGCGAGGCAACACTTTTGAGACCATCACATAGGGCAGAGAGAGGCTGGGATCGAAGGCTGGTGAGCGACCCTCTCAGCGACACCGCCGGTCTCAAACAAAAGTTGGAGAGAGTTGGGGATACGAACTGTAAGCGCTTATAGACGGTTCTCGACTGTCGTCGATAAGCGCTCATCGGTATTTACATTTGAGTTCGTTGGCCGTGGTCTATCATCGAGGCATATCGCTGATTCAGTCTGACTGAAGACGACAGGCAATATCAACATTCGCACAACTGCATACTTTGGACGGGAGCCTCAGAGGTCGCAGGGCCCTTCCATGGGAAACAACTGTTCATCATAGTGCTATTGACGTAGTGGAAACCGTGACGCCACGGTCGCCGCCGCCTCAGGCCACACTGCCAGGAACAACATGCCAGACACCACTGATGTTCGCATCCTTTCACGCTGCTAGGAAATGACAGTGTATCTAACAAGCAGCTCTCACGCAACTACACAATTTCAAGATGTCCGTTCGTGTTTGCGATGGTTGAACTGTCCGGCAGGGCCTGTCCACAGCCAATGTCATGAGATCATCTCGTCCACCTGAAGAGCGCATTTGGTCATGACAACGACATCAAAACACACTCACTCCATTCTCTGAGTTGATTTCCGGTTCTGTGTTACCCAAAATCAGATTGCAGGCAATCTCCCAGTTCTCTCGGTCCTCAGGCTCGCTCGAATGGGGCTGCGCGACATTGAGGCTCATGATTTGCATGGTCGACAGGTCTGAACTTTGGTGGGCCAGTGCTCGATTGGTCTCGTGAAGATCGATCATGAAGTGGGAGACGAGGATAGCTGTGAGGCTAGCATTCCTACGGGTAAGCATCATACCACGTAGATGATCAGGGAGGAAACACTCAACGGCTCGGAGATCTTGGGCACGTATGAGGTGTGGGACGACGGGATGTGCAAGATGGAATGCTGCAACATTTGATGAGCGTGTGAATGACAGTGGCGATACATGCCTACCGGGAGAAAGATGAATAGGATGTGTAGGATGTTCAGCACGAGCAGAACGCTATGATCGAAGGGTGAGGATTTTCCTCCGACCGAATGGGCGCAGCTCACATGAAGTACACAGTGCCTACAATTCGAAGGAAGTTAGACCTGATCGCCTTAAAAGTCCAGAAGGCTTACCATTTTCGAACATGACTGTCAACAGAGAGGACGTAAACCCTTCTTTGTGTGCCTCGTAGGTCGCCTTCCAAGTGACTCCGATCACGACCACGTCGGCGATGGTTTGTCCCCCGCGGATGAAACCAGTGCCTGTGGATCAGACTAGATGGGAAAACGGCGCCTCATTATAAATGAGAATACTGACCGCTGCGACCCTCGTCAGCAATGGCCTGCAAGAGGTCACTGGGACTTACATCAAACTGAGGAATGTCGATGTCGTCGCCGTCGACATACACCCTAAGGCTGGATCAGTTGAGTAGGTCCTATGGTGAAAGTCTCCCTGACTCGATGTCAGAACAAGGGGGACCGACAAGGTGAGGAAAGATGACTTGCATACAAGTCGACTGGAAAAGCGAGCACGGACCAAAAGAAAGTGAAGGAAGACAGAAACCAATTCTTCCGAGTCAGCGCATGGACTCGTAAGGCGGAGAACACTGTCATCACCCCCGCGAGATTAAGTGCCGGGATGCCCTTGAAAAGTGCATACAAGACGAACCTGCCCAAGGGAGGTACTCGAAGTACCTTACCCCCAGTTCAATAGAGGTCTGCACGCGGCAGCTGGCTTGACATTGGGATTCAATTCGATATATACTCAGATCTTGCATCCACTTACCCCTGCGATCAAAATTGAGTACGAAAACGTTGGAAACGCCAGGTGAGAACGACGCCGCTTACCGGATAAGAGAACTTTAAGCACCGATAATACGCAAGGGCCACGTAGTAGACGAGCGCGATGTAACGATTGACGAAGAACAGGATTGAGGCTGCGGTCACCTGCCGTTTCCAGAACAAGCGGGACTCTCGTCGGATGGTGAGAAGGTAGTCGTAGGCGACCCAAGCTGGGAAACATAAGCATTGCATTGCGGTAGAGTCTGTGTATGCGTGCGCGTACCCGCAACCCCTGCAGTTATAATGTTCGTTGCATAACTAGTTGAGGCACGAGTGAGGTCCGGAATATACGCGCATGAAGAGGTGTGTGGACGTACTTGATCTCTGCAGATGCTACACTGGCAGCGCCGGAATTCATGGACATGGTGGAAGGAGTCGGGGGACAGTAATCCGAGAGGGTACGGGGGAAGGGGGCAATAGCACAATTCAGTGCAGCTGGTGTTGCCTTCGGAGAAAAACATGAGATCGTACTTATAGAAACGTAACATAACTTGAAGTGATGATACACCGGATTGTGGAACGGTCCTGTTGCAAATGGCCTGCCATTGAATACTCCCTACGGAATCGCTGGCGCAGCTGTACGAAATCCTAGTAGCGTACAGCGCGCTGAGATCGGAGGGATGTAAAATACTTTACCCGTACTGCCTGTACATGGAGCATCGAATCGTGATGCTGTGGCTATGTCAATCAGCGAGTCGCTCGAGGATCTTCTGTGGAGAGAGACCATGCCGACTCCAATTTGGGTAATGTTTAACGATGTTATGCTTCTCAGAAGCCTTGAAACCATCATGAACAGTTCTACGAGCAGCGCATTGTGGTCAGTTTCAAGGAGCGGACTTACAAGAGACAATGTATTACCGCAAGTTTTGTATCGGCATGTTCCCAGCCCCCCTGACATCATGCTGGAATTGGTATTGGCATTGTACAAGAGGGCATTAGAATCGGAAGAAGACGTACAGGCTCAAGGAGTCTTCCTCTGGCCGCTCAAACTCGATCAACGCCGGTGCGGAGTTCCAGTAGAGTATCTGAAATTTTGGCCAGGATGCCAAGGTTGCGCCTCTCCGGCCGGAAGAAAAGCAAAGAAACCAATACCTGAATCGTTCCGGCGCGACCGGCTACCTCTCTAGAGTCCCATGGACGGCGGGAAGATCATCGTTAGACCCCAAAGTGAGGCAAGCACTGCCGTGTTCGATAATCTGCCTGTGCTAAGTCGCCCTTTGTTGGAGCGCCGTGTGATATGGAGGAACCTCAGCTCGCGGATGCCAGGGGACTCTTGGAAGCTCGACCAACTTGCAGGTGACATGGCCGTCGGGAAGCGCACGAAGCACGAAACGCTCAAGTAACAGGTGCCGATGTCGGAACGCCAAAATTCGGATTACCCTGCCTTGAGACTTGGACTCAAGTGAGGGTCGGACAACAACTTGAGTGTCAAACGAGAGGCCCATCGTCACAAGCACTGGCAGCCAAGGGGGGCCCGTAATAGGTATCACCTGGCGACTCGTACACTGCGCATCCAGGCATCTCGAGGACGACAGCGGCGAAACCTACTGTTACGCCGCGCGCCTACACAGGGTCAAATCGTTTGTCCCCAGACACCATCGTCGAGGTATCCATCTGTCCATCAAGCATGAGAGGTTCGCCCAACTGACTACACATTGACCTGATCGAATAAGTCACTCACCATAGACCCGAACGTCACGGTGTCCCCCAACTCCTTGAAGTTGGAGTGGCCCCAATCCGGATTCGTGCTGACAGACCACGCCCCCAGCTCCGATTCAGAGTCGGACTCAGACGCGACGGCCCCCGAAGACGGCCGCGTGGCGAGGTCGATGTCGGAGCTCATGACCTCGATCGTGGTCAAGTTGCTGCGGTGCGCCATGGCGCGGTTCGTCTCGTGCAGGTCGAAGATGAAGCGGGAGATGAGGAGCGCCGTGAGGCTGGGACGCAGCGCGCAAGGATCGTCAGCACGGGGCCGCGGGTGGTGTTCGTCAGAGGAAGAAAATGGACTCAACGGCTCCGAGAGCTTGGTCACGTACGACGTGTTCGTGAGCGGGATGTGCAAGAAGCTGTTCTGGATCGGTGGAATCGATAAGCCGGGAAAACAGTGCGGGGTTAGCTTGAGGTGTCTCACCGGGAGGAAAATAAATAGGATGTGGAGGACGTTGAGCACGAGGAGGACGCTGTAGAGTGTCAGTCTTTACGAGCTGGCGATGAGAAAGTGTAGATGGCTCACAGGAAATAGAGAGTGCCTACGAGCCAAGTCAGCATGACTCACGAGCACCATACTAAATGTAGGAAACGGAAACCTACCGTTCCTGTACATGACTCTCATTAGGCTGGACATAGTCCCCTCGCTCCGTGCGTGGTAGGTTGCCTTCCAGGTCACCCAGATCACTACTACATCACTGATGGTTTGGCCTCCGCGAATAAAGATGGTACCTAGCAATCGGCATAGGTGGGCTGAGCAGGGCAAAAATCGATGAATGGGTGGCACGACCCACCACTGGTAATGTTCGTCAGCGACAAATGTAAATGCAGAAGAAGGGTCAGGGCAGCAGCTTACATATTACTAAGGAAGGTGCCCGTCGACGCCCCCGATGCGCATCCCAAGTACGGGTCATGGATGTAGTACCTATGATGGAAGGCTCCCTAGTTTTGCATGAGCACCTCGGATGAGACGTAGAGGTGGAGCACGACGTACATAGTAGTCGATAGGGAATGCAAGGACAGCCCAGAAAAACGTGAACGAGGTCAGATACCAGTTCTTCCGGGTCAGCGCATGGACTCGCAAGGCCGAGAAGACTGTCCCCGCCGTCAAACAGTCAGTCAGAGGACGCTTGCAAGGGATATATGCGCACGGAACGGACCTGCCCAAGGAAGGTACTCCAGGTACCTCAGCGAAATGTCGACGTAGTCCTGGGTCTGGCACCTAGCGGTACATTGGCATTTGACCCACAGCCGAATAATGGAGACTCTTACCCCTGCGATTACGATCGACATTTAGCACGACAAATTCATTCGGTTGGAGAAAGCACGACTTACTGGGAACGGCAAATCCAGACATCGATAGTACGCCAGACCCACATAGTATAACAAAGCGAGATAACGATTTGAAAAGAACAAGACCGAGGCGGTGTTCACTCTCCGTTTCCAAAACAGACGAGCTTCTCGCCGAACGGTAAGAACGTAGTCGTATCCGACCAAAACTGTGTAGAAGGGTCAGCACTGTGCCCAACACGGCAGGCCCAACGATGCATATGTACAGGCGCGTACCTGCAACCCCCGCAGTCATCAAGTTGCTCCGAAAACTACGTATGCCATGAGTTGATATAAGCTTCGATCCGAGACCTGTTCAGGTGTACTCACGCGTTGCCCAAGAGCGTTACCCTCTCTGCGTCGGTAAGAGACATGAAGAAACGACTACGTTGGCCTCTAGCCTGCCAAAGTCCTATTCTTCAGACTGACGGGGTACCGTGCCGACGCCAGTGGCGGTGAGAGTCAGCCCTGCTGGCTATGCATGCGGGGAAGCGGGGGGATACATTGCCAGTACTTAAGTATGACAATGAAGTCGACATGGGAAACATCAGTCAGGATTCAGATAGCGTTCAGTCCGGCATGCCAATTACTTCTGCGGCGTGGTGATGCATTGATGTGGGCCTGCTCTCAATGGCGACCGGAGCCAGTTCATTTTGCCAAGTACTGGCACACCCATAGAAGGATGATGATTGTGAGTACAATGTCTAAACGCAAGATGGAATGTTTCCGCAGCCGCCGGGCGCCTCTCCGCGCGATCAGGCAGATTGACAGGGACGGGGATGGACGCTCACCATAGGTAACTCATGCCATCCAGCGAGTCCATGCAAAGGGATGGCGGATGGCGGATGGACGGAGCCCCAACTTGACGAGCAGCAACAAGCGGGCGATGCAAGAGGCGACGACGCTAGCCAATCGCACAGCGCGTCGACACGACCGTGCCATGTTACTTATCGCGCATCTTCTTCTCCACTCCGACGCGGGCTTCTCTGTTTGACAAACGTGGTGGGCGCCGTTGTCGTACTCGTCCTCGTCAGCCTCAGAGCCATGGCGCGGTGGCTGATGCGGTGCAGCGCGGCCCGACACGCCTGAGGATAAGTCAGTACTGTAGCTCCTTTGGGCGAAGGGGGTGCAGTGGCTGGCCTCCGCACGATGCCCGAACTTTGCATGTCCGATGCCGAGGAGTGACTCAGTGAGTGGATCGAGGTGAATCGACAAGGAGTCGCCGCTTGCGAGATAAGTGGGGTGCCTGATAAGGAAGACTTGCAACGTCGTCGGGGCGAAGATCTCGGAGTCGATGTCGCCCGGAGCCCTCCAGGGACCACCAGTCCAAGGCCCGAAGATGGAAGATGGCTGCAAGCAGGGAAGATGAGCGAAGATGGGCCTGATCCAAGCCCGATCATGTCTCGCTCCGGAACAATGCGCCACGCTATACTGTGACAGACCCGTTATGCGTGACAAACGTCCCCCATATGGTCTAGCCTACGATCTAACACGGTGCTCGCTGTGACACCCCACTGACAGTGCAAGTGACAGCACTGTACTTAACCTTCAACTCGAACAACCCTGCGCAGCGTTCCCCACACAAGCCAGCGTTCTCAGCGTCGAGAGGACACTCATAGTACCTCGGGGGAGCGGGGGCCCCGCACCCACCGCGATATCGCGCCCTCCTCGTGAGAGCGTCCCCGCAATCATCAGAAATCCCGAGAACCCTCCGAAGGCCAAGTTATCGCGGTCCACTTGCTGCATGCACGCGGGGCCTGCGTCCCGGTACTTACTCAACTGCACCCTTCCCCGCCGTCCAAGGTCCATGGCGATTTTCGATCGACGCTACGCACTTATCGCTCCCGTAACGTTAACCCCACAAAGCTTCGGCCGAAGGCCCGGGGCCGCGCCGCGCGGGGTGCGGGGTGTTTAGGACATGGGGCGGAACGGAACGGTATGCGTTCTTCCTGCCCGCCGGCGTTGCAAGGAGTCAGGACCCCACCACCACACTGACAGTAACGGTAAGCCGTCCGAAAATTTAGATGCTGCAAATGCAAATACGCACGCGCAATCCACACGCACATCCGAACAAGCTCACCCGAAAACCCGAGCTCCCCGCCAACGCCAATGTCCATCTGGAATTCCGAGATCTCCACGGAAAAGAAGAGGGAGGGTCAGGGAGGGTGGCGCGCGCGCGAATACAGCAACCCATCCGACAAACTGCATGCATGCAGCATCTATTCATACGGCCGCGCCGGGGATAAATACAGATCCCGGCCATGAAATCATGGGGAGATACTTACTTATAACAGCGCTGTGTGTTCCATCCTGGTTCCATGATCCATTTATGTGCTACTTATCGTCGCGGGTCGTAAGCATAAAGGCACAAGCGACGTCCACAGAGTCTCAAAGAACAAGTCTAAAGCCAGAAGCAGAGGCAACTATACGTAAACGCGAGAACAAGGACAAGGAACAAGAACCGTAACGCGCCAAACGCGCGAGTCTATGTGCAGGACAGCGCCGTAAGCGTCACTCAGGCCAAGGAACCGTCTACCAAACGCTACAGTAAGCACGGTCACGGGGACCGCGCATGCGAGTGTACACCATAGCCGAGCGTTACGCACGCGTATCCCAGCGTCGACAACGTAAACACCGAGTTCTCCCGGCGGTCGAGAACCGCGCCGGCGTGCGTCTAGAGCTGGTGCTCGCGAAAGAAGTGATGCCGATAACGGAAGCCAGGGGGGCGGGGGGAGGGGAAGGGCATTAACCACAGCGATGGGTCGAAGTGTGGGGCCAGGTGGGAGGATGCGCAGCCGCCCGTGCGACGCGAGTTGTTCAAGGAAATTCGAAGCAGCGGCGGGCGGGGGCTAGGTCGGGGGCGCGGGAGACTGCAGACGGACGATCGAGTGACGGTGGTAACCGGACGGCATCACGCCCGGGGGGTTGGCTCTATCTATGATTATAACCGTACGGAACGCGGCTGCAGCGTACGTCGGGAGTCTATTCTAGTAGCGAGGCGTGTCTGAGTCCTAGTCCAGGCGGGACCGTATCGAACGCACAAGAAGGCATGGGCACACAATTAGCAGCATCGGCGCGCAGGATACAATTATGTCGTGAGAGTCAGAGGCAGAGCGCGAGGGGCGAAGAGCGGACGGGGGCAGGGATGGAGGGGTGGGGGCTGTAGGCATGTATGAATAGCGTGATGGTACACGACACGAGACACAGAGAACATGTTCCAGAGTGGTGGCATCTATAGTGGGCATGGGAGAAGAATAAAAGAGTCGCCAGTGAGATGGGGGATGGAGATGGGGGTTGGCAAAGCAAGACAGCTAGTCCGCGGGGTATATCGTCTGGAACATAACATGACACATCATCAGAAACTTGGCGCAATAGCACAATCGTACAGTACGCGGCGTCGTCACCTCCTCACCAGAACCCGACGCCCGCTGCCAGGGACGCCGTACAACCGCCTTCCACCGACTTCCTTCCACAACGAAGTCACGAAGTCCGAACCTTCAACACAACAATTCCCGACAGATACGGGGACTCGAGGCGTGTCTCGTCGAGCCTGGCACCCCTCCTCACCCGTCATGCCCGCGCCCGAGCTGACTCACGGCCCGAGCCCAGAGGCGGCCGCGAACTCGCTGAAGCCCGGAAGCTCGATCTTCCCCTTCGCAGCCTCGCGCTCCTGCAGGCTCATCTCGCCTACCGCCCCATCAAGGCTGCGTCTCCGCGTCTCCTTATCATCCAGCCCGACAGGGCGATTAAGGGGCGACGATGGCGACGACGGGAGGTTCAGAGGTGGCAACTTAATCGGCGGAGACGCCGCGCGAGATCCAGGCACTGAGGGGACGTCACTGAACGCCGTTCGTGAGGGTGTAGTCGTGTGGTCAGCGTGCGACGCGGGAGCACCACGAGGACGAGGGTGTATGGGCGTCATCCCGAAGGCAGCACGCACAGAGTGCGCTAGGTGCGCGTGGTGATGGTGGTGGGTGGCCGTCGGGTGGTGCGGGGGACGCGCG
>VJXU01004155.1:0-18959 GCA_008694245.1 Ganoderma sp. BRIUMSc | reverse complement strand
CGCCATGTTGCCCGTCCAGGAGCCCGAGAGGCGGACGGAGCGCAGGGAGGAGCCGAACCGCGTGCAGAGGACGGAGAGACACCCGCGGTAGTCCTCCCAGCGGTCCGGGCGTGGCACGAACGCACCGAAGGAGGTGAGCTCGGGGGAGGAGACATGTGAGAGGAAGCGGGTGACGAGGGAGAGCGTGCCGTGGACGCGGAGGGTGCGGAGGGAGTGGAAGCCGGTGACGTCGCCCTCGAATGCCTCGTCGTCGGTGAGGTTGATGCCGAACTCTTGGAGGGGGAACGCGGCGCAGGAGCGGAGGACGGGGAGGTAGCCGGAGCCGAAGCCGTGGTGCGCGAAGTTGATGATGCTGAGGGACTTGAGTTTCGCGAGGTCACCAAGGCAGACGATGGACGACGAGTGGATGTTTCCGGACAATGTCAGGAGCTCGAGGGAGGGCGCAGCTGCGCTGAGGTCGTGGATGAATTGGCTGAATACGTACTTTGCCGTGGGCGTCGCGATAGCGGTTGGCCATGGAACAAGACCGCCTTCACTGAGACCAGCGATGCACAGTTCTCGAAGAGAAGGAGGAACCATGCTGAGGATCTCCAGGACGTCTGAGGAGGTTCTTTGGGTCCAATGAAGAACCTCCAGACTGGGGAGCAGCGGTGCGCCCTCCAAATAGCTGTGGAGAACCGAGAACGCAGCGGGTGGGATCCTGTGCAAGTCTGCACGATGGGCTAGCTTGCGGATACGTGCAGCGTAGAACTGCAGACGAGAGAAGGACTCTCCGGGGATGCTTCCCTCCAATGCCTATTGTGCCTCATTCTCTATCAACGCACGACGACACAGTGGAACTGACATACGTAAACGTTCACATTATTCCTCCCCTTTTGCTTCCTGAATGCGGGCGAAAGCACGTTGAAAACGACAGTGAGAGAATCGACCTGACGCCAGAGAACATCGACGGCGAACTCGAAGAGGTCGGGGCTTGCTCGCGCACATCTGGCTAGCGCTTGCAGACCAGCGTCGTCAGCCTTTTCGAACGGGAAGGAAGGTGGGGCTAAGTTGTCGAGTATCTCGCGAAGTATATCAACGTTCCACCGTTGGCGTTGAGGAGGCATGATGGCACCAGATTCCTGAAGAGAAGGTGGATAATAGTGGCACACTAGTCGACCGGCAGCAGAAGTCTGTGGAAGAAGTGGCAGGCCGAGATTAAGGAAGAGAAGTAGGGGTAAGCAGGAGAGTCGGCGACGTGCTGCAGGGGATATATATGCGCGTCCGAACCCGCGCAGTGTGAAGATGACGCGGCTAAAAGGCTAGTTGAAACAGGGCGGAGGGCCAGTGTCAGGGAGTCGGACTGAGTGAGAGGATGATGCCAGACGACGAGCGCGTGGAGGCAGCGTGTGCATTCAAGCCAAATTCGGGTCTAGACCCTACCGTCTCCCGGCCGCGGGCCACGGTCGCCGCTCATGACGACGTACATATGTTCATATCAAGGGCCCTTCGACATCAAAAGTTTATATGTACATATACAGAGGTGGCCGGTCGACGCAAACGGCGTTGAGTAGGGACGATTGATGCAAGGGCTCCGGCGACGAAGCGAGTCAGTTTGGCAGGCTTTGGTGCTGTGGCTGGTGTACTTGTCGCCCACAGTCAGACGGTCTACGTAACCCTCACCCCAACCTCGACCCTGCTAGCGTCCCTTCTCTTCATCCCCCTTCACCTTCCCGACTACTCGACTCTGGCGCATCTTGCCTAGGCCCCACTGAGACCACTACGCGATGGCGGCCTCCTTCGCGGCCTACGCGTCTCAGTTTCTCAACAGGCAGCAGCAGACTGGAGCATCAAGTCTGTCCTCCTCTCAGCCCCTCTTCTACTCTTTTTCGACCGACAATGGTTCTCATTCAGGCAACGATCACGACGCGGATCTGGATGACCTCGACGATCCCCACTTGCGCGCCAGCAATACAAGCAGGGCCACCGTTCAGAGACGACGAGACTTGCCGGAGGACGAGGAGGATCCGTATCTTCGCCTGGACGAGGACGACCCTCGAATCACCCGCCAACAGGCTCAATCAATACCGTTGCTTGGAGTTTCCGAGGCGGACGGAGGTAAGGGATGGCTTGCCCATGCCTCTCCTCTCCGTTCGCCCTCTCCCTCCCCCTCGAACTCCTCAGACGACTCAAGTGGCCCTCCTCCCGATATCCTCCATCCCCGCTCCCTGTCCCCACACCACGCCCGACCTCCACAACCTGCTTCGTACCAGCCCGCACCACCTCCTCAGACCGCCGTATCCTTATCGTTAACAGAGTCACTCCTCCCCCGAGATGGGCGCACACGACCTGTAGATGTCTTCTCCCTCCCGGATCCGCGGTATGTTCCCCGTAATCGCAGGAAGTTCAACGACTCGATATGGACCACCGTGTGGTGTGCTGGTGTTAGCATATGCCTCGTCTCGTCTGTCCTTATCCTATTCCTCACGAAGGCGCCTCCAAGGTCGTCGCCCCGATCCTATACAACTCTCCTCCACACCGTTCCTCTGCTTACAATCCTCACGTTCGTGAGTGCTGTTGTATGCTATATCCATGTATTCCTCCTCCGCATATTCGTCAAGCCCGTCATGGTCGCTACCTCTGTCTTCATTCCTGCCACCTTGCTCTTATCTGCAGTTTGGGCCTTCATTGGGAGTTTCATGTGGGACGGTAACACAGAACCAACATGGGGAGAAACATGGGGGTGAGTGACAATGCTCGATGGAAAGCATGGGTTGCTCACTACGTTTGAATTTAGTTTGCGACTGTTCTCTTTGGTTCCTCTCGCCCTTGCTGTTTACACTGGCCGACGATTATTGAACCTCCCCCGCGACATTCACACAGCCTCGTCAATCCTTAACCTGACAACTCGCCTCTTAATGGAGAATCCCTTCCTACTGGCTTTGTCTCCAGCTGTCCTGCTCGCCGCGCTCTTGCTTTCGATCCCATTCATCACCCTGGCCTTCCGCCTCCTCTTGGTTGGCTACTTCACCTATCCCGATACTCCTCGGTCCGTTTGGCATCCAGCAGAGTGGGCACACTGGGCAATTGCTGGAACTATCGGAATATGGTTATGGTCTTGGGGAGTCGCACGAGGGCTGCTCCGCGTGACTTGTGCAGGGGTCATTGGTGCGTGGTACTTCGCCGAGTGAGTGCATCTTTTTTTCTATCTGCACGATAGCCTTCCTCGAGTGCTTATTAGGAATTTAGCCCCGCTCTTCCTCCGCCTCCCCCCACGTCGACGCACACAATCCATGCGGCCCTTATGCGGTCATCTCAACCCTCTCTTGGGACCATCGTCCTCTCTGCCCTGGTGGTAACGGCCATTCGTATGATGGGGCTCATGATTGTAGCATTACGCGCATTGCCGGCATATCTCCCGCCCTACATGCGCTTCGTGAGCATTGGCGCAGGGATGGCTGTGGGCTACTTGCAAGTCGCGACCGACTCTCTGAGCACCTACGCGCTCATCTACACTGGCTTGACTGGCGACCCATTCTTCCCGAGTGCAAGGAGGTCCCGTGCACTAGTTGGTGCCGTGGAGAACCCATCTTTGGTGAATTACCGTAGGAGGTTCAAGACCGAACGTAAGAGGTTTAGCGGTGTTTTGCTGGATGTATCTGACCTTGTTTGTCCAGCCCCTCTCACCTTGCTGACTGTTGCACCATTAACGCTAACCTTCCCGTTCGCGTTGATCACTTACCTCTTCGTCGCACATACGCTCAACGCGCCAGATTCGGCGCTGTCAGCGGCTTTGCTCGCGGGTGCTGTCACCGCACTTGTTGGGCTGTTCTGTATCGGTCTAGTCAAGGATACGTGAGTGGTTCCAACGTCTTATCTTTTATCGCCAAACGCGCTGACATTCCAACAGTGCAGATACGCTTTACATCTGCTATTGCATCGACAAGGACTGCGGCGAGCGCCGTCGGGAAGAGGTTTTCTCGGCTGTGAGTGGCTACATGCATCCGACCTGTCCAGCAGTACTAACTAGTCGCCAGTTCGAGTATGAGAACCGGAACCAGCAGTCGCAGCCTGCTCAGCGGCGCCCCGCAGGGCAAACTGCCCCTATCCTCCCTACGCACCAGGACCGTCGCCAACCGCTGCCCTCCTCACCGCCGCTCGTCCAGCCGCCTCTCCTGCCCCACGCCCATGCGCCCCCGCTGCAGCGCGACAATACGCCAGATCCGTTCGAGGTCGACCACACGCCCTCCGAGCACGACGAGGATCTCCCCGCAGGCTATTTGTTGCAACACGACCCGTACTCGCCGCAGTCGTCGCAGGCGAGCGTCCCTTCCCGCCTTCCCCTGAGCCAGCGGAGGCCGTCGGACGGCACGATCCGAGCGGGCGTTCCTGTGTCTGCGTTGGAGCCGCCATTAGAGAGCGACGAAGAGGAGGAGGACGGGGAGAACAGCCAGCTGTTCCCAGGGAGCGACTTGTTCTGAGCCGCGTTCCATCTGAGAAAGAGGGGGGAGGAGGCTTGTCGTGGTCTTCCCGCGGCATGGGTGCCCGAACACGGGAACCCAGAGGTTGTATTCACGTACTCAAGGGTCACGAACCCCTCGCGTATTTTCTACACGTCCTTGTTTCTTCTATAGCGGTCTCTGCATTTTATCTCACTCACTATCTAATGGTGGTATCTCAACGGAGGACCATGCAGTTGTGTCATATCTTGCTTCTCGTTTCACGTCGGACCTGTGCTTTTGTCTGTCCACTTCGTGACGCTCCCGCTCGGACGTCTACTCATCCATTCTATCCGTCCCATATCAATGATCCTCATGTTCTCACCTTCCATCGTGTATCTATTCTGGTCATGTCGTAGCATAGGCCGCGTTGATTGTACATATATGCAATTAGAATGGACTGGGTTCCTTATATGCTGCGTGGTAGCGTACCGCGTACATACGGAATGAAGGGCAACGGAAGACGAGGGCGACCGCTACAGCTTGGCGTGAAAGGCCGCTGACGAATCTGAAGGTATGCGAATGACGACCTTGCCGAAGTGCGAACCGTCTTCGAGGAGCTTGAACCCCTTTTCAGCGGACTCGAGCCCGTCTAGGACGTGCGAGACGACGGGCACGATGCGGTGCTCGGCGAGGAAGTTCGTCGCGTCGACGAGGTCCTTGTGCGAGCCCATTGTCGACCCGAGCAGTTTCTGGTTCTTCATCACTTCGCGCATCGTCATCGTCACTTTCGGGCTTGTGTGCCTATGACATGGCGTGGTCAGCTTTGTAGGGTTGTATACGCTGAAGACGGAGGGGTCAGTTTCTTACATTCCAAAGACCACGACACGCCCTCCTGGCTTGAGAATCGGGGAGACACTCCCCATGATGTCTCCTCCGCCAGCATCGATGACTGTGTTAAGCAGCCCCTTGCCACCATTTTTCAAGAGAACGCCAAGTTGATTGGGCCAGTCCTCTGCAATGTTGTCAACGGTGGACGACAGGTATGGAGGCGCGCACGTACCTTTCTTGTAGTTTACGCCGCCCTTCGCACCGAGTTCGACGGCTTTGCGAATCTTATCTTCGCTGCCGCTCGTGACATAGACGTTCGCGCCTGCCGCAACGGCGAGCTGAAGCGCGAGAATGGCGACGCCTCCGCCCACGCCAGTCACAAGCACGTTGTCGCCTCTCTTCACGGCACCGTTGACCATGGTGGCCCTTGTGTCTCCGCCGTTCAGCGCCAGCTGTCGAGAGGACGCAGGGTGGAAGTACGTGTACCTACCTCCAAGCCGTGACGCCGCCGGCTGGCCACGCGGAGGCGTGCACGTCGTCGAGGTGGTCTGGGGTCGGGATGACCTGGTCGCGGTCGACGACGACGTACTGTGCGAATGCGCCGAAGTCGACCGCCTTGACGCCGCCAACTACCGTGAAACTGGGGACGGGCGTGGGGCGTGTAAAGGTCTCTACTTAATGCGAATGGGAGAGTCGTCGGAAGACTCACTTGGACTCTGGAGCATCCGGGTCCTTCACCCAGCCCCGCATGGGGACGCAAAACACGCGCTTGCCCAACAGAGGATCATTTGCGTCGGCGGACGCGATGACGACACCTGTGAATGATTGCATAAACCGAAAAGAATAGAGCATAGAGCTTCCGTAGTACGTACCTGCAGCATCCGAGCCAAGGACCTTCCCAAAGCCGATGCCGGGGTACAGGTTCTTGCGAATCCACAGCTAGGCACGCATTCAAGCACACAGCACGCTCGCATTTACGACGCCACTCACATCTCTGTGGTTGAACGCCGCAGCGTGTATCCTCACAAGGATCTGGCCAGGCTGGAGCTGAGGAAGTGGCCGGTCCTCAACCACGGCGTCATGGAGAGCGGAGGTACTCTTGCCCTTGCGGCGGAGAACAAGGGCCTTTGTCGTCTTGGGTATATGGGCCACAGCAGCCATCCCGGTCAGGTTCAGGTGGAGAGGGCGGGGAACCCCAGGTCGTCATTCTGGGAGGAAGTGCAAGTGTGGGGGTCTGACGAAACCGGGTCTCGGCAAATAACCGCACCGGCCCAGAAGCGTCCATGGATTTACCCGACTTTTATCCGTGCTGCCACTTCAATGCATTCCACCTTTGCTTGACCTGCTATTCCTCTCTCTGAGCTTGACTTGTATCCAGTGGACTTTTATTTCCTAGTGAACTGGCGCACTTGGCCGTCTTGTTGGGTCGGGGGACTTGATGCAAGGATGGACTTCATCAGTACTCCGCTCGCTCTCTCTACTCCGAACCCATGCTCCAGGACTCGTACCTAGGAAAGGGGACCGTGGTATGTCTCGCGTGTTAACGTGTCTGTATGCGGCCACCAATCGAATCTGTTCTTGTGCCTAGTTGTTGTTGCTATGTCCGGAGGTGTCGACTCTTCTGTCACGGCCAAACTCCTTGCTGAACAGGTCAGTCTCTCAGCTCGAGCTCGTGTGGGTTCAGTCTTGAACGAAGGCACAACGTAGGATTATGACCTATCCGCGGTCTTTATGCGTAACTGGGATACGCGCGACGAGTCTGGGACAGATAGCGGCTGCGAGTGGAAGAAAGACTGGGAGGACGTGCAGAGAGTCTGCCGGATGCTCGGTCTCAAGTGCGAAATGGTGAGTTTTTGAGATATGTATCCTCTACTCCATCTCATGTCACCCTCCAGGTCGACCTTTCGCGCGAATACTGGACCCGCGTCTTTGAGCCTGCGTTGGAACAGTGGGAGGCAGGCTCTACTCCAAACCCGGATGTCTGGTGCAACAAGTATGTCCCGTCTTTCTAATAACCTGGTCAGCCGGCTCACTTTCGTGTGGATAGAGAAGTGAAGTTTGGAGCCCTTATGGACAGACTCGTGAGCAAGGACTCTTGGATTGCTACGGGTATGTTTATATAGATTAATTCATGGTTATAGATACTAATGCCATCCTTTAGGACACTATGCGGACAAGAAATGGGCATTGCCTCCTCTGAACGTGTCTAATCTTTTTGCATATGGGAAGTTCCCACCGCGTCCGCAACTACGACGACCAGTGGACAGGTCCAAGGATCAGACATACTACCTTGCTGCCATCCCAGAGGCAAGTCTCTCGCGTGCCTTATTTCCTCTCGCGCCATACAAGAAGTCCGAAGTCCGCGAAATGGCCCACAAATGGGGCTTACCGACTGCATCGCGAGAGGAGAGCATGGGGATATGTTTTGTCGGAGAGAAGCGCAGATTCGACGATTTCATAGGTAATGTGGACCGTCATCTTCCCCCATATTGGTGATGCTGACTGATGGTCTTGTTCATCGTAGCTGAATACATTCCCCCCAAACCTGGGCCTATTATCGAGTTAGAAACTGGGAAGACTCTTGGCAGACATCATGGTCTGTACTCGTATACCATCGGCCAAAATGCGAGGATAAGAGGCATGGCACAGAAGATGTTTGTCGCCAGGAAAGACCCCAAGCAGAACGCAATCTACGTCGTTCCTGGCTCGTGCGCTCCATTCAGTCCTCATGAACGTGTTTCCGGAAATTAACACGCCAAACGTAGCGATCATCCAGCACTGTATTGTAATTCTATCGTCATAGACAAGTGGAAATGGATCTGGGAAGACGCACCGCCCGCCGGTATCGACCGTGAAGGATTCCGCGGTCGTGTCCAGCACCGGCATCGGATGGTGGACGTCCCCGGCACGCTACAGCGGTGAGTTCGCCAGGACAGGAAGTCCCACCCTCGCGCTGACCCATCTCCATGAAAATGCAGACAGGCCGACGGGTCCATACGGATCACTTTCCAGAAACCGCAGAGCAGTGTGGCCACTGGCCAAGTGGCTGCTATGTGGAACCGCGATTGGTGCCTGGGCTGCGGCGTGATCACCGCGACTGAAGATTCATGCAGATGACGTGCTATGGTATACTACTGCGTAATGGTTAATGCAGTGCCAACTAATCAAATGGCTCCAGGTCATGGTGAGCTGCCCGATCACATCCCTCCAGGAACTTGGCATACTAGGATGGCGAGGTGGATGAGGTCGAGGACAGACCTCGCACGCTGGGCCCCACAACTCAATCGTCGATCAATCTCCCACTCTATCTTGTGTGCTTCGAGGCCGGTCCTTTTGGGTGTCAGTCGTGTACATAGGATACGCATGTTCATGTAGTTGTTACGTACTAGCGATGTGTGCTTGTGGCCAATGACCAGGAGCGCCCGAGTGGCTTGCAGGATTCGCGCCAGTCGGAATAGGCAGTTGCACTCCATCCCCTGCTCGCCCCTTGTCGCCATTCTCGCCGTTATCCAGTCTCGCCCTCTCTTGCTTCACGCCACATTGCCGCTAGTCTCCGACGGAACAACTCAGCATCCTTGCGGCCGCGGATTCCAGCTGACCCTGCATGTTTTGGAGGTACACCGATCGCATTCGTCCCCCGAGCTGTCTTCACCGAGCCTCCCTGCAGATTCGGTTTTCATAATGCGTCCATCATCGACTCGCTCCTAGACAAAGAGGATGTCTCTCTGGAAGCTATTCTCGATGAGGACGACCTTCTTCAGGAGTGCAAGGCCCAGAACACTCGGCTTATCGACTACTTCTCCCAGGTCAATGTGCTCCAACGCTTGCTAGGATACGTGACGGGGCAGATCGAGGGCGACGACAAGGGCAGTTTCAAGTGAGTGGATACTCACCGCTCTGGCGGACGTGCGTGCTCAGAGCCGTGATCTCTGGAGATATCCGTTTGTCGCGACCGAGGTCTTGTGCAGCGAAATATGGTCCATAGTGGAGACGTGCATCGGCAACCAGGAGCAGCTGCTCGTGCCGTTCTGGGAGACGGTGCTGGACAAGTCGCCGGAGGAGATGAAGAGCCAGGTGATGATGGCCGCCCACTTCGCAAAAGTCAACGTCGCGTTCCTGAGCAAGAAGCCCGCGGAGGTGAATACATCCCATGTCCCCCTCTTCCTCTCTGCCCCGTATGGCGTGATTTCTGAGCCCTTGCGCTCAGATGTTGGCGTTCATACAAGCACAACCCGACATCGTGGAGCGGATATTACGGCATATCGAGTCCCCGCCTTTCGCGGATCTTCTCGTCCGCATCATACAGCTCGACGAGCATCCCGCCGGGGCGGGAGTCCTTGAAGTATGTTTCCAATCATGCGTCGTCTGTGCTCTCGCGAACCACACTCACAACGCAGCGTTCAGTGGCTGTCCCAGGAAAACCTCATGTCGCGCCTCATCGACCTGCTATCGCCGGCGCACAGCAGCGACATGCATACAGTCGTCGCGGAGCTCATCAAGGGCATCATCTCCATGGCTGCCCCCTCCCCTGCGGCAGGAATCTCTGACGGGCTGAACCACCCGCCTGCGTCGAACGTGTTCGCGCGCGAACTTGCTCACCGCGACAGCGTCACGAAACTCGTCAGTTTCATCCTATACGACTTCGGCCCGGGCGCGGCCGACAAGGGGAAGGCTGTCGACATCACATACACTCCGGAGTCTGCTGCGTCGTCGGTCATCCAGTCCATCTGCATCATCATCGAGCTCATACGACAAAACAACTCGGACTACTTCGAGCCGTACCTCTTCCACACCGTCCGCACGCGCCTCATTCAGGTCCAGCAACAGATGCAGATGAACCAGGACGGAGCGCGCGAAAGCTTGGAGGCGGCCATGAAGGAGATGGTCAATCGCATGGGTGTGGTCCACCTAGGTCCGGTCCTGGACCTAATGTGCGACCACCTGGACCAATTGCAGCGATATCTCAAGCAACCACGATCTCAGGTACGTATGCTTCGCCCCGGTATGGAACTGCTCGTGCCCTAAGTGAGATCGACAGGACGGGCCGGTGCTCACGAGCCTTGGGGCTATACCTCCGCTGACGTTCGAGCGATATCGAATATGCGAGCTCTATGCGGAATTGCTGCACTGTTCGAACATGTCTCTCCTGAACCGCCCCCAAGAGTACGACCATCTGTACGATGCAGAGGGCCGACTGCAAGGCGGTCTCTCGTCTCTCGAGGAGTTGGCGCAGGTCATCGCTATCGGCAATGGGTCTGGTGACAATGACGGGATGGACGATGACGAGGACGTCGAGACCGAGTCCGTGCACGAGTTCCCGATATCCCATGCTCCCTCATCGTCTCTGATCGACTCGGACGAGGATATGAGTGGGGGCAGCTCGGACGAAGAAGCTATGGAGGAGATTGCTATGTACGACTCGCACCACGACTCCAGTCCTGGCCCTCGAGATTCCCCCACGGAGCAGATCTCTAGGCGGGTCGGCTCGCCGATCAGGCTGTCTGCGCCAGTGCCCACTTTGTCGTCATCTCCCGGAGACATCTCGTCCTTCCCACAGCGTCAGAATTCGTGGCAACCAGACAGCGAGGGCCCGTCAAGACCACGGTCGGCGAGTTCGCGCAGGAGTGCGAGGAGATCGAGGGCCGACCTGCCGTTCGGGCGCCTGGTACTGGGAGAGCGGCTTAAACAACGGTTTCTGGAAGCGAATGTGGCGTCAACACTATTGGTACGTCTCGGGTGAAAGATGTTTCGTGGTTGCTTCTTATTTGCGTTGCTGCAGGACTTGTTTTTCGAGTTCCCGTGGAACAACTTCTTGCATAGTGTCGTGTACGATCTCATACACCAGATTCTGACTGGCCGTGTCGATGGCGGGTTCAACCGAGAGCTGACGGTGGCGTTGTTCCGGGACGCGAGGCTCATGCACCGTATTATCGAGGGCTCAAAACGGAACGACGTCGAGAGGTTCGCGCCATTCGCGCTTCTTACCGTGTCGTTCGCTAACTTCATCGCCATTATTAATTTGCAGCGAGAAGCCGAAGGGTGTCAGACTAGGCTACATGGGCCACCTCACGCTCATATCTGAAGACGTCATCGGGGCACTCGAGCACCTTCCGCCCGACCTCCGTCTGCAGATCGGCCAGTACGCGCCCCAGCCCGAGTGGGACGAGTACGTCACGGGTCGGTATAAGGAGACGAAGAAGAAGGACACGAGTCTTCTTGGCGGCGGAAAGCCGGTCGTCGCGCCTGCGATGCGGAACGGTGCGGCGCAGTGGAAGGTCGACGAGGCCGACGCGATAGCAACAACGGCTGTGCGGGCGGGCTCGGACGCAGGTGCGGGTGCAGATGCGGGTGTGCGCGCGGACGAGAGGCCAGCGATGGCGGAGATGAAAGGCGAGTTCCGGAGGACGTCGAGTCGGAGGGAGGGGAGCGCGGATTTCGGCAGCATGCCGATGGACGACGAGGACGAGGAGTTCAACTCCGCTCCGCCGCGCGTACGTGTTTGGTCTGCCGTTCTGTGATTCTGATTCACCCCCGGACGCGATTGGACTGACGACGAGAATGCCTTTTTGTGCAGTTCGCGAACTACCTGGTGCAGGAGATGCAATCTTCCGAGCACCTGGGCTCTTCGGACGAGGCGTCCGATGATGAGGAAGATGGCGGCTGGCTGGCTCATTCTACTTTTGAGTTGCGGCCGCCTCCAGTTACGGCTCGCCAGCACGATAACGGACGAAGACCTCTGAGCTCTTCGGGATTCGATGTTTGTCTTCCGGTTCGTTTGTCGATCTTCGGCCTTCATTGATTCTCTTCTAGGATGCATTCACCCCCTCGTCGTCTTCACACCCTTCGTTCCATGATCCTTTTGAAGACGTGAGTATTCGGGGTTGACTTGGCGCTGAGCCATTCTGTGACATCGGCTTTCCACAGGATGCTTTCGGACCATTCTCTGATTCGGCCGCTGCCAATGGCACGGATCCCTTTACGTTTGCGACGACGACGGTTTCGGACGAGTTTATGGCCGATAGCTCCTTCGACTCCTTCGGAGACTTCGGCGACTTCCAGAGTGCCCACGCGGGCGCGGGCTCGGGCTCGGCTTCCTTCGAGGACGAGGGCATGCTCACGCCGACCGGCGCCGACAGCTGGAGCTTCGCGAGCGCCTCGAGCACGGGGTCCTTCGACGAGGCGATGGAGCGCAGACCGGGTGAGGGGAACAGGGAGCAGGACGAACGGACTGCGCGCGACAACAACTAGAAAGGATGTACGCTTTGCTTCGAAGCACTACTGTATGCTCACCCCCGCCGTCCTTGGTGACGGCCTGTATGTACTGTACCTCGCATATGCAGCCTAAGTAGAATCGCCGCCGTCAGCAGGCAGCTTGCCTGTCTGTGTCGTACTCTGCACACGCGCCCTGGACGGTCATCAGTAGGACTTGTGTATCATCAGATGGCTCGTTAGTTAGATATATCCATGGATCCACTGTTTGCTACTAGCACTATGCCGACTTGGGCTTGTAGAGGTACCCGCCCTCGCGCTGCACGGCAGCGAAGTCCAGAGTAGCGAGCTGCTTTCCTGCGCTGTCCTTAAGCGTGCACTCGACCTTGTCTCCCGGGACGACAGGCCCGACTCCCGAGGGAGTCCCCGTAAGGATGAGGTCACCCTCCTGCGCTCACGAGGGTCAGGGTCAGAGGCACGCATGGCACGGCTCGAGGATAACCCACCTCCAAGGTCATGATGGTCGAGACGTGTTCGATGAGCTTGGGGATGGTGAAGATCATGTCTTTGGTGTTTCCGTCCTGCTTAACGGCGCCGTTGACCTGCATTCCATCGTAAGCACGAGGCGTCGGGCTCCGAAACATATCTTCTCAGCGAACCTTAAGAGTGAGGTTGAGGTTCGTGGCGTCGGACACGGACTCCTTCGGGATGTACGAGCTGGGGCACGGAGGTAAGCCATGGGCGCGAGCACCCCAGACAATACCAAGAGGGAAGGGGGGCCTTGCCTGATGGGGGTAAACGTGTCGAAGCCCTTGGCGACAGTCCAAGGGAGCCTCTTGGCCTTGATCTCCTCCTGGAGGTTGCGCGCCGTCATGTCAACGGCCAAGGCTGGAGGGTGCGGAGCTCAGCGTGTAATTAAACGGCCCGCGGGGGGAGAGACGGCGTTACCGTAGCCGGCGACGTAGCTCTCCGCTTGGGAGGCAGGGATGTCGCGCCCGCGCTTGCTGACGACGACGCCAAGTTCGACTGTGGACGGCCGGGGGGCCCAGTCAGCTCCGGCGGGTGGGGCGAGACTAGCACGCACAAACAGACCTTCGTAATGCGCCAGGATGCCCTGGGGGATCTCGACGGTGCCGCCAGAAGCGACGTAGCTGGTGGTGGGCTTGAGGAAGATGATGGGCTCCGTCGGGACGGCGTTGTTGAGCTCCTTGGCGTGCTCGCTGTAGTTCCGGCCGATGGCCACAATCTGGCGAGGCATATAATCAGCTTTGGTGCTAAGAGAGGCCCCACAATAAGTCCCGAAATGACCTTCTTTCCTTGTTGCACGAACGAGGCCGCAACGCTTGTCTGAGCCCTGGAGGTGGCGCTGAAGGACCTCCGGGAGAAGGATGCGGCACGCTGGGTGAAAGCGGACAGCTTTGCGCTGTTTCGGAGGGTGGCTGCCAACATTGCACTGAGGACGGTTGGAGCGTGTAGGACGGAGGTCTTGGACTGGCCTTGGACGTGCACGCCACGTATGTTCTACAGGAACTGGAACCTGAACTTGAATTGCCTCTTCTGACGTGACTGTGGGAGGATAATCCGTTCTTTCTGCCGTCTTTTCGCCCCCTTAACACACCATCTATAAAAACAATTGAATACATTTAGCAAGGGCACATGGTGTAGTTGGTTATCACATCCGCTTAGCATTAAGCGTTTGCGGGGGGTGCTGGGTTCAATTCCCAGTGTGTCCACACGTTTTGCCAAATATTCCTCATGGCCATTATTGCAGCCGTGTTATCAGCGGCGGTGATGTGCGCTGCCCGTCGATGACCTGGAGAAACTTCTTTCCGTTACTTACCGCTTCCTTTTTTCATGAACGGAGCTGGAACTCGAGGCTGGCCCAACATCTAGGGTCGCATGCAACGCGAGCTCCACTAGTACTTTCCAAGTTCTTGTCATACACGGGCTTGGCATTCCGCGGACTTGGGGGCCCCAGACTATGACCTGACTGTGACAAACTGCCTGGCCTAGACCTGCGCCAACGTTACCCAGGACCAGGTCTCCCCAAATGCTTATTTCAATCCGTCGCAGCACTTGCCGTCCAGATATCTATACCACAAATTTCGGAAGATCGTCACCAGACAGTCGACCGTCAGCGCAGTCATCCTCGCTGCTGCGACTCCGAGTCGACGCCGATCGTTGGGGCCTCCGTTGGGCAACGGCGACGGAAGGGAACACGTTTTTCACTAAGGACCCGTACGAACTCTACCAGTACTGCCTCGCTCCCATCCGGCAACTCTTCTCTGGTCTTCCAAGCTCTGCTTGGTGGCGCAGAGCCCTTCCGCGCCGAAGCCTTGTGCTTCGGCCCTCTGGTCGTCTGCTTACTTTGGCTTCTCGGCGGCGGTTGGTCGGTCGGCCCCTCACGTAGATCTCTTGGCGAGCCAAGGCCCCCAAGTGGACGCACCGGGGCTTGGCGAGCATGGGAACCGCTGCTCAGCCCCTCGCGCCATAAAAGCTTTCCCCGCCAAGAGCCTTGCGATTGCTTGACCTCGCCATATAACGCGCTGCGTTGCCCTGGGGGCAGGAAGCAAGCCCTCTTCCGCTGACGTGTTGCGCGTGCGTGGTGTCCACACGAATCCCGAGTCCGACTGCGGCGCCGCTAAATTGCCTGCTATTCGCGAGCCCCCTTCGTGATCTGCTGCCGCTTCTTTCAGCTTCTTGACTTCGCCGCCGTCTTGCTGGGGAGATGTCCTTGCTCGCTTTCTTCCTCCTCCTCGCGCTCTCGTCGTCTGTAACTGCGTTCCCACTCGACGGTGAAGTGAGTCTGGCAACCATGGAGTGAGTCTTGTGTCCTCTTATCGTATCGATGATTGGAATCTAAACCTAGGGCCGGACAGAGATGGACTGCAGAGTGAGGCGGAGGGGCAGGATGGGCAGCAAGGGCACTTGAGTCACTCGTGGGTAGTCGCTGTTGTTGTGTCTCTGGGTGAGTCCCAAGTCTTCCTGCTCATCCCCTCTCCCGTCGCTGAATCCTTGCATAGTGGTGATCCTGCTCGCCGTCGCGGTGACAGTATTCGTCGTGAAATTACGGCAGCGCCGCAAGAGGAGTGCTGCCAGTCGACGGCGCCTGAACTACAGCCGCACATCCGACCAGCTGGTAGCGGCGCCTGAGCAGCCTGTCTGGCGCGGCCCATACACCTCGCGCGCGTCGTATACCCGGTCGCCATCTCCGGTGAGTAAACTCTACGTCACTTGCGCTCTCGAAAACGAGTGTTTGCTGACTCATTGCCTTCGTCGCTATCAGCCCTCCCCGGCACATCTCTCTGAGAAGAACAAGTGGACCCAAGCACAGCGGTGATATAGCGAGTTCGGAGCCATTGTACGTGTATGCGGTCTTCCTCGCAACGGCCGGACGGGGTTTGTGTGAGTACCATTCTCGCCGCCAGCCACTGGGACGTGCGAGCTGATGATCGGCCCGCAGGTTCCTTCGCTGCCATGAACGCGCTCTCTCCATTCCCATGCAACCTGACATCGCCCAGCTCTCCGCGCTACGCCTGGAACATGACAAACTGGGACGACACCAATGGTGGCGTACCGCAGTTAGCCACCCACGAGCACTTACTCCCACAACTCCGCCACGGGCGCCCACTACCCTTGCATTCTCAACGACACATTCTCTGAAGTCCGCTGTCGAGGGATTCAGCCTGGTGTCGATGCGCGGCTGGCGTGCTCCATGCCCTACGGATCTTCGGCTTGGAGGCGCGAGCCTTGGAGTAGGTTACGGCAGCTGTACTTGCCACAGTAATCGTATTCTGTCACGCAGCGCCCCGCCCTGGAGACTGCTTCCGGCATTCGAGTTCCAAGGCTTGCCCTGACCTGCCAGGGAACACGCAAGGCCTCCATGCTCGAAACCTGCTGACGAACTACTTATCAGGGCCAACCCGAGTCTATCGGGCACGCCAAGAGGCTTGAGTTGTGCACCCGTCATCATCCCCCACTGCCAGCGATCAGAAGCGGGTGCCTGCTTCTCGCGCGGGCTTGGGCGCGGGCTTGGTCTTGTTCCCCGCCCCGCGGTGCGTAGATATATCAGCTTTTCCTCGTTGCAAACACGTCTGTGCATAGCCTCCTGAATTGGAACCCTTTCTATTAACCTTTCACCGGGACGGGGACGCTTTGGAAAGGCTCGTCTTTCCGCAACTGTCCAAAGACCTTCGTCTGCGAAAAATCTGACAGATCTCCATCAGTTCTTGAGGCTTTCCTCGCTGCGGAAAGTTGCGTTCCTCGCAGTGAGCACCGTGATACCGCAGTTCTAGCGGTCGAAACTCTATTCTAAGCTTATTCTCCGCTCGTTTGTTGGCGGAGCAACGTCCTGGGCTTCTCCGGGCCGGGGGAGGGGAGCATCTTCACACTCCACAAGTAATACGCATTCGGAGCCGCACGAACGAGGAGGGTTAAATTCGGTACTCCGTCGCGGGCGCTGCAATTGATAGGGTTGAACTTCGTGTGATTCTTCGACACCGCGAGGCCGGTACAGAAATTACGTTGGAGACCCATAGAAGGGAATATTTCGCTCCCATGGGCGGAGAAAAGACTTTAAGTGAATGAATTGGGTTCTCGGAGTCGGGGCCGGCAAAGCTTGAGAACTAAGTAGACACCGTCCGACTCCGAGGTCGGGATTTCTACCAAAAAGCCCCGCCGTTGAATTACCCGTCCGATATTCTATTTTTCTTCCAAAGCTGCAGACTGCACGCGTATTGCAACGGATTTAGATGTGGGTCGGAAACCATGTCCTGGACGACGACTCCATGAACGACATACCAATTAGCGCCTAGTATAACATCATGGTCTGAATTTGACGCCGCTGTCATATAAACTACTTCCTGCCGTAAGGCGGCTCAGGTTGAGATTCTCATTGCGAAAGAAAGATGGTTCAAACGTGTATCACCCACTCGTATCTCAGGTGTCGGATTATGAACGGATGGCATGGGGCTGCATCGAGGGTGCGGCGGAGGCGGGGGCGCGACTCGGAGGTGTGGCTAGGCGAGGCTAGGCGGACGAAATCCGAATGGGGAACCCTAGACCTAACCCTGGAGCGGCGGTTGTGCATTTTGACGAGTCAGGTGATTTGGAATGGAGTGAGAATGACTCGGGTTGTAGCAATATAGCACCGTCGCCTGACCCCGCATCCCCCCAGTTTTCCTTCCCCGCCCGAGCCGTCCCCGTTCCTGCCACCGTCGCTGCAGCCATGTCTCTGTCAACCAGGATGCGCATACAGACCGTCTCAAAAGCGTCTTCACCGGCGCAGATCATCCGTTCCCGGTCAACGGTGGCAGGTACGAGTGCCTCGATGCTCGACGCAAAGTCCAGGGTGCGCGACCATGCCAGGAAGATCAGTGGGTCCAGTGTCCGCGAGGCCACTCCTTCCAGCTCTGTGTACGTCGTCCCGCCTTCTATGCACTCGACCATACCTTTTAAGACAGCACATCCATAGCCGCCCTACGCCTGCTCCGGGGTACCAGCAGCTGCCCACGAGAAACAACGTTCCTTACCCCCCACCCTCTCTCCCACCCCATGCGGAAGGCCCCCTCGACCACTCCTTCGTTGGAATGTCCGGCGGCCAGATCTTTCACGAGATGATGGTCAGGCATGGCGTCAAGCACATTTTTGGATACCCAGGCGGCGCCATCCTTCCCGTCTTCGACGCGATCTATAATTCCCCGCAGTTTGAGTTCGTCCTCCCAAGACACGAACAGGGTGCGGGCCACATGGCAGAGGGCTACGCCCGTGTCACCGGCAAGCCCGGAGTCATCATCGTCACCTCCGGTCCGGGCACGACGAATGTCATCACCCCCATGCAGGACGCCCTCAGCGACGGCGTCCCTCTCATTGTTTTCTCCGGCCAGGTGGCCACGTCCCTCATCGGCTCCGACTCCTTCCAGGAGGCGGACGTCGTGGGCATTTCAAGAGCATGCACAAAATGGAACGTCATGGTCAAGGACATCTCCGAGCTCCCACGCCGCATCAACGAGGCATTCAAGATCGCGACGTCAGGACGCCCAGGGCCTGTCCTTGTCGACCTCCCCAAGGATATCACCGCGGGGATCCTGAAAACTCCCTTGCCGTTCAAGGCAACCACCCCCGGGCGACCTCTTGGTCTCCCATCTAACCCCCTCCTCCCCACCGACCAGTCCATCGACCACGCTTCCATTAAGCAGGCTGCCGAGCTCATCAACCAAGCGAAGCGGCCCGTGATCTACGCTGGCAATGGCATCCTTTCTTCGCCTCTGGGCCCAAAACTGCTGAAGCAGATCGCCGACCAGGGTAACATCCCTATCACGACCACTCTGCAGGGGTTGGGTGCGTTCGACGAGCTCGACGAGAAGTCGCTGCACATGCTTGGCATGCACGGTTCTGCGTACGCCAACCTCGCGATGCAGCAGGCGGACGTTGTCATCGCCCTCGGTGCGCGGTTCGACGACCGCGTCACCGGCAAGGTCGACACCTTCGCACCCGCCGCCC
>VJXU01004147.1:0-32609 GCA_008694245.1 Ganoderma sp. BRIUMSc | reverse complement strand
GCCCCGCTCCCGCGCCGGTTCCGGCCCCTGCACAGCGGCCGGGGATCGAGATCGCGAAGTCGAAGAAGAAGCGGGACGAGGCGCCCCCGCTCACAAACTCGGTCCAGGAGAACTTCCGCGGGTTCACGTACCACGGCGAGTCCATCGTCGCCCCCCCGACGGGCATCCTCGCGCTCGAGCAGGAGGAAACGGTTGTGGAGGAGCCCGCCGAGTACCCTACCACAGACGACGAGGTGGACAGCGACTCGCCGGCGGGAAGATATGCAAGGAGAAATCGGGACGCGTTCGACGGGTTTGATGATGACATGAACCTATAGCACTGGGCCTCGCCCCCTTTTTACGCCGTGCCACCCCTTCCACCCCGTACGTGACGAACGCTGCACGAACTTTACGCGAAGATGCGGCGCCACGTATTCCAACGTATCCCCAGCATGGACAACACAAGTACATCGTTCGCCGATGTTTCCTATCTATTTCTCATGGTCGGATCCTCAACTTTATCAATGTCCGTATGACTTGTGTCGGTTCACCTTTCCGTCACGAAGACTAGGCCGCCGTGTCATGCCATGTCACCCAATTGTATGCCCTCATGTTGTACATTCGCGAATACTCCCCAAGTATCGTCGTATATCGGATATACGCCGTGTGCATCCTGGGCCCATGTAGTAATACCCTCCATTCCTGTAGTCATAGATACAAACTTTCTGTGTCAATTGCCGCCGCTGGTTAGGCAGGGTTTCAACTTTCTGTATGGTAATGGTAGAGTATATTCGACTGGTCACATCGGCGCACGCATCTATCGTCTATGCTGATGGCAAATATCTGGACAGCGAATCCTGCTAAGGGCAACGAACTCGTGCGACTGCGAAGCTCGTCACCAGTCGTTCAGGTTGTTGCGTCCCGGACAAGAGAGGTTCATCCCGCCGCGGAGGAGCGGGGTGAGGATCCTCCCACCGACGATCGTCTCCTTCACTATTGCGTCCACCTCGTGAGGCGTTACCCGCCCGTACCATACCGACACGCCCCTTGGGGTATTGATCTGCGGTGGTCCCATGCGAAGTCAGCCACCGGAATATTACACGAAAAGACTCGAGACTTCAAGTGTCTTCCGAGCCGCAAAACAGGGGGCAATGCAGCGCAATGGTAGGCACAACAGGACTCACGATGACATTCCCCGCGTACTTGTGCCCGCCGACGTGCGAGCAGAACAGAATGAGTGCGCGTTTGTGGTCAGCGTGGTCAGCATCGATGGCCTGGAGGCGGCGTTTTATCTCCGCGTGCTTGTCCTCATCAAACACAGTGTCTGCGAGCGTCGGATCGTCCTCGAGCGAAGGCCCGGATAGGGATGGGTCTTCCAGCTGGTTGTGCACTTCCCAGCCCTCGCGCTCAAGGGCGAGAGTCAGGGCTATCGTATGAAGCAGGTTGTGTCAGAATTTGCTTGCAAGGAAACAAGAAAAGTGTCGCGACTCGCTACATACCGTGCTCTAGTTTCGGGGCGGCGATCGCACAGCGGTTATCGCGCCGCTTATGTGAGCCTGATCCAGAAAGCTCGGTCAGCCCCAACGAGTTCTCGGATTACGCAGAAACGGAGGTGCTACGCACAGAGGAGGATGACACATGCGTATGGGAGGATCCAGGACTTGAGCGAGCCCACGTTCTGGGGCGGGGGCGGGGCGGAGAGAGGGAGGGTTGGGCTGATGGAGTGCTCGTAGAGGGCCTCGGCGCCGGCCTGGGTGGGGTCGATCTCAGTGAGGACTTTCCAGTCCGGGAAGATGAGTGCGGTGCCTTTGGTGTGGTCCTCGCTGACGGTGCGATGAGAGCCGTTCAGGATGGAGACCTTCTTGAGCTTGTATGGGTCGGCGTCGAAAATGCCGCGGATGGAAGCGCCATTTGGGGGCTTGTCCGCTGCTTTCTTCTTTTCCTCTTTCCGCTTCTCTATCAACTCCTTGTCTTTGTGGCCGCCAGATGCGCTAGACAAGTGCCAGGCGAGGGTTCCCCTGTCCCCTGTCACGTCATGGGGCCAGTCTGTCTTGCCTGTCGAGATGAGAACCTGAATGGAAGTGAGCTGGGGTTGGACAGAGTAACAGGATGGTGTTGAAAGAGCGTACTTGCCGGCCATAGGGCTTGACGGAACCAAGCATTTGAGTTTCCTGATCAACATCGAATTTTGGATACTCGTCGTGGCCTAAGAGCTAGGATGAGTGGGACAGCTCTGATGGAGGGATGGGTGCGGGACAAGTTGACAGACCTTGGTCGCAGGGGTCGGCACAGGCTCTACAAGAAGCATCAGAAACGGGGATATCTGCGGCCTGAAGCTGTGTTTTGGTGTGGTCCATGTCGTTGTTGTGACCAAGAGCAAAGGCGACTGCTTTCCGGAAGGCGCTCATATTAATGAGGACGGTGCGAGTATGGGCCGAGCGGTGGCGAGTGGGGCAATGGTTTGACGCCCTTGTGACGATATGCGGCAGGGCGGGAGATGGGTGCAAGTAGCGGGGAGCGACGGGGGCGAGACATGGCTGCGTATTTGTGTGTGGACATCATCATGGACTGCGATGAAGCCTTTGGGACGCGTCCTTCGGCTAGTCCTGAGATCCACTATCAGATAAGATCCGAGGTGGACCCACGCGTCGGTGTCATCACACTTGGTCATCCCCCAGTCTATTGCCACTGCAGGAAGCTCTCAGCATCCGCGGCTCTCGGCCCTCGGAGTCCTCTCGCTTTTGATCACACGAGTCTCTGCATGAGTACAGACAACACCCAGAGTATCCTGCTCAGACAGTGCGCATCATGACTGGGCCCAAGTGGCCAAATATTCTTCGTACTCCGCAGTCCGCGGGGCCTCGTCACTCTGTGACACTGTATGTCCGAACCTGCTGCGCTCTACCAAACGCTAATCTCTCCATTCAGTCGTCTTGCCTACATTCTCATACCAAGCGGTTCTGTTCTCACCCACCCGGTACCGGCGAATGGCGAGAGTGAACAACAAGCCATCTTCGTCTCACTTGCACACACAGACCACCCCACGTCTCGACCTTGAGCACAAGAACGTGCCAGCCCAGCTTCAGGTAGACATGCATTTCCTTTCAACCTGTGGGAGCCATGTATGTGTTTCGTGGCATGTTTTCACCCGTCGTAGTGACCCAGATTTCTATCCATAGCCCAGGTCTTGGGTGTCGTGTACCCCGCTCCCATGGAACTTTTTGCCTCAAAGATGCTCGCCTCCGAAGCTCAAGCTCGGTACCGAAATCACAGTCGGTTCCCATCCTCGGACCTACCCCGTGGTGCTGGTCCCTGGAGTCTATGTTCATCCTACGATGGCCCCTTGCCCCCAATACGTGCATCAAAGGCGCAGTGGTTTTGCACCCCCTCACGTTCCAGCACGCAGCATGAATATCCGTGTCAATGTTGCTAATTGTCATGGGAGATCGCCGCTCGTCGTATCTTAATTTGCCCAACATCTGGGACATCGTGTGTTTGTTGCAAACACCCTGTCTCTCATTGGTCGAGCCTACTTCCCTGCATTTTTGTACCCAACGTTAGAACTACAAACCACAAAGGTTTGAGTTCGTAGACGGTCGTCGCGAGAGGTTTAAAAGCTGGGGCGACTCGGTGCTGAAGGGGCCAGGTCGCTTCTTCAGCAGCCCTCGAGTCTACAAAGCATCACATGTCCTTCAAGTCCCTCGCCTCTCTTCTTGTATTTTTTGCCACTGCACAGGTGGCTAGCGGTGCGTCGTTGAACCCTGTTGACCCTAAGCCTGTGGCCTAGTTCCACTAATTATTCCTGTTTTTGCAGCGGCCCTCACACGTCGCGTGGCCTGCCCGGACGGTGTGCACACAGCGACCAACGCAGCGTGCTGTGCTCTCTTCCCCGTTGTCGACGATCTCCAGCAGAACCTCTTCGACGGCGGCGAGTGCGGCGAGGAGACGCACGAGTCTCTCCGCCTGACCTTCCACGACGCCATCGGCTTTTCTCCCGCCCTCACTGCCGAACGCCAGTTTGGCGGTGGAGGCGCGGACGGTTCCATCATCACCTTCGAGTCCATCGAGACCGCGTTCCACGCTAACAACGGCGTGGACGAGATCATCAACGTCCAGAAGCCGTTCATCGCGAAGCACAACATGACTGCTGGTGACTTGTATGTTCAAATTTTGACCTTTGAATTTATTACATCCTTACAACTAGAGGAACTGTACTAACAACAATTTCTTTATAGTATCCAGCTGGCGGGCGCCGTCGGCTTCTCCAACTGCGCTGGTGCGCCCCGCCTTGAGTTCCTTTTCGGACGTCCCGAGGCTACGGCGCCCTCGCCCGACCTGCTGGTCCCCGAGCCATTCGACACTGTCGACCACATCCTCGCCCGTTTCGCGGACGCTGGGTTCACCCCCGATGAGGTCGTCGCGCTTATCGCTTCGTAAGTCCTGTCTCAACCTCAGCCTCAACCTCGCGTGCTCACGCTCGTCACGCTCACGAAACTGGCCGCCAGTCACTCAACCGCTGCGGCCGACCACGTCGACCCCAGTATCCCTGGCACGCCCTTCGACTCGACCTTCAGCTCGTTCGACTCCCAGGTATTCATCGAGGTCCAGCTCCGCGGCACCCTCTTCCCCGGAACCGGCGGGAACCAGGGTGAGGTTGAGTCGCCCCTCCGCGGCGAGATCCGCCTCCAGTCCGACCACGACATAAGCCCCCCTTCCCCCATTTCTTCCACGTCGCTTCACGGTGGCAAATGACCACCACGCATACAGCTAGCTCGTGACTCACGCACAGCGTGCGAGTGGCAGTCGTTCGTGAACGACCATGCGAAGCTGCAGTCCGCTTTCGCCGCCGGGATGGCGAAGCTCGCCGTCCTCGGCCAGGACGCCAGCCAGATGGTCGACTGCTCTGAGGTTATACCCGTGCCTCCGGTACGTCCTCCCACAGATTCGATTCGTCCGTTCGTAAACTGCGGGAGGGACTGACTTTTGTGTCGGGCCAATCGCCCACATTGTCTTTGCGCAGCCGCTTGTCGTCCAGCCTCACATCCCCGCCGGCCTCAGCAACAACGATATTGAGCAGGCGTGCGCGACCGCGGCGTTCCCGGTCCTCCCTGTTGAGCCCGGCCCGGTCACGTCGGTGGCTCCTGTGTAAGCCTTTGCCCTTCCTTTGTGCTGGGTTATGAAGATCTGATCCGTTTGTCCTATGTAGCCCGCCGTCCTGAACGGCATTCAACACAGAGATAGTGTCGAATAGTCAGAGTGAAGGCTGATCGCGGGATTTATGTAGTCAACGAAAGTGTATTATAAGCGGTGTTGTGCGAGTCTTTTCGTGAAATTGAATTGTACTTGTTGCGGTCCGTAAAAGCTGGTACGAAAACGAGTGCATCGTTGCCGGCAAGGCCAAAGTATGATGACATGAGCTCTGTTGTCGGAAAGTACGGCTATAGGTAGTGAATGGGGTCTTAACCCTGCGACGGCCTATTCTTTTTCTTTTTCTTTCTCGCCCCTCCCTCTCCAGCTCCATCCTTCTTCGACTGGTCTGCAGATTCTACTCCACCTTGCAAACCCTGGTCAAGAGCTCGCTTCTTCCCGTTGGACGAAGTCGCGGATGGAGCTGTCGTTTCTGTTGATTCCTCGATTTGCATACGTTCTGAATCTTCAGGCTCGGCGTTGGTTGTAGCAGATTGTGATACCGTCTCTCCAGCGTTGGTAGGAGGCAGAATGATCTTAGGCTCGGAGAAGACGGAACGATAGGTCCTCCGAGTTTCTGAAGCAGTTCATTAGCCGCCCAAAGACCTCCCAAACAATCCGGATGATGACGTACGCGCACGGAGGACAAGTGACTGCGCGACCTTTGTCGACGCATCGTGCGCGACGTCTTGCGATACCCCGAGGACGGTGATTCTGCGTTTGGTGGGGTTTGATTTGAACAAAGGAGGTGTGGAACGAAACCAAGGATTGGGAACGTACAGGTTGGCAATATCGCGTGGGGCACGCAAATCCGCTTCATTAAAGACGCCGCCGCTCACCAAGATGCCCTTGCCCTTGGTCACTCGTGCGACCTCGCGTGCGGATGCCCACCAGTTCCTTTTCGCACTAGCCCCGCTCTCGCCTCCGGTTGGAATGTCCAACGCAGGATCGCCCTCTCCTCCGAGGGCTCCGACGTAGTTGATCTCGAAGACAGCTCCATTCTTGAGTGCAGTCCGAACGAGTGTGTGTTTGAGCTTGAAAGGTAGACGAGGGAGAGTGAGCGGGAGAGAGATGATGTGGGTTGTCAGGGGCGTAGGCTGGGTGTGTGAGAGACACGCGAGGGAAAATGTTGTGGCAGTGGTCGGTAGAAGGGCGAGGAGGTCGTAGGGCGCGAAAAGGGCCGAGTTTGCGTTCGTCTGCGCCAAGTCAGGGGGCGACCTTGGAGAGCAATGGTTCGCGAACGCACCAAACCAAACCCCTTCTCACTGTCCTCATCCAGCACTATTGTCAACCTCTTCAGGTATACGACTCCAGACCGCTTCCGGAGCTGTGGTAGCAAAGCGTCGAGGGTGTTGACAAACGTCTTGGGGTCAACTTTTCGTTCTACCATTTGGTTGAACGCGAATACAGTGTATCCTACTAACAATTAGACAGTCAGAACGTGAGCTCAGCTCAGGAGAGACAGCACTGACAATGCGTGAGTAGATCTAGGCGGCTTTCCATGGCGGCAATTTGTGCAGGCGTGAACGTGAGAGGAGGCGCATTTTGATCTTGCTTTGCCTTGCCCTTCTTTGAGGCAGACGCGGCCTGGGACGCTTGTTGTCTTGATAGAGTAGGGACGGGTACGTTAAGATCGGCAAACATCGGGGCCAAAGTTCGGTGAGTGCGCCAGTCTGCACAGTCTCCGAGCCGCCCGCCGTCATCCTGTTCACGCGCGCCAATCTCAGACTCCAAAATAAGCAATTCCATATGTTTAGCCTCCACTCACCCAAACCCCCCCAAGCTGAATCGAGCCAGAAAAATGTGCGTCCTCCAATAATACGAACACATTAAGAAGCACTGTACGTACTTCACAGGCAGGTCATCGAATCTGGTACGGGCGTTCAAATCGGGACAGTCGGGAGAATTCGAACTCTTACTGCAATGGAGATGAAGCGAGGCCGCCCCAAAATGCCCTGCACCTGCAGGACCCCATCGAGTCCGTAGCCGCTTCACGGAAACATGAGCATCCTTCACCATCCGGGAGACAAAGCACCGGGCACCAGTCCGATATCTGTCGGAAGTGCCACTTACTATCGGAATATGACACTGCGCGGCCGCGGTACAAAGTGCTTACTGTATGAAGTGACAGGGTTAGTCTCACCACTGTGAGGGCGGCACTGTCAACAATTTCACAACGTCACGGCCACCTGTGATCGTTAAGAAAATTTAGTCTCCGTGGCTTTAACGCGGCGGTGAGCGTGTAACAGGATAGAAGGCTCAACTCAAGGCGCAGTCCACATTTTGCCTGATTAAGGGACCTGCATAGCGTATTATGTCGATAAATGCCTTGCAGAGACGGCCGGCCATGTTCCAGAGCAGCAAAGGTGGAATCATGATAAGTAAGTGGGTAGTGTGAGGTCGTAATGATACAGCTGGACTATAATACTGCGGAGATGGAGCACATAGGCAAAAAGGAAGAATCTAACCGAATCTGAGGTCGCGCTCACTCGTAAGTCATCGCGAAAACAAGTGTACGACAGCACATTGTCCCAGCATCGATGACAGACAAACAAACCACGAAGACCCCGGTAGGGGGGAAGCAGTGTGTGGACGTTGGCGAATCAGTGCCCATGTTCGTCAGGCACGAACGGCGTGACCAGCTCATACATCTCTGCGTTGCGGTCGCGCTGTGGCCTGCCCATGCCGACAAGGTTCTTCAGCCGCCTACGCATACCCATCCGCTCAGGCGCGTCGTCCAACGCGACGCGGTCGTTGGGGTAGAACTGGTCAATCAACTTCGCCAACCGCCGCACGCCGCTCGAGCCGTCGTGCATAGCACTGCGCGAGTGCTCCAACGCGGAAGCGAGGTATGTCGCGAGGTTCGGAAAGCTGATCGGCAAGGTGGGGAGCGGCGCTTCGCCGCTGACAGGGATGGTGTAAAACTTGGACAACGCGGAGTCCGCACCGTCGCGCAGGAACGCTGGGAGCTGGGAAAGGGTATAGGAGAAGGGCAGGGTATTCGTGTCGTGGTTGCGGTATTTGAATGCTGACGGTGCGTTGGCAGGGACTGGGTGGTCTATCGTCATGTACAGCACAGTATGCCAGTCCGTTGATGTGTGATGGACCTGTGTTCGGCGTACGTTTGAGGAAGAGTTTGTGGTGAATGCGACAAATGACAAACCTTGACGAATGACACAACTATTCGTAGTTTCATCTCCGTCTTCACCACCGCCAACGCCTCCATGGTGGGTTCTAGCCGCGTCCCACCCAACCTTGCCATGAGTTTGAGCAGGTTTCGCCAGCTCGGCGCCTTGATGTGGAATGGCGGGCAGCGCCCGTATGGCAGCGCGATGACATTGGGTATCACGCTCTCGAACGGCTTGAGAGAAGAGACTATGGCGGGCGTGCCAAAGCCAAGGGCTATGCACATCTGTCAGCCTAGGACAAAACACGGGAAACATGACGGAAAGACATACACAATCCCGACAGCAGTTCGTCGTCTAGGTATTGCGTGTTCGTCACTGTGGAATCCACGGCGCTTGAATTCACGGAAGTTGGCGTGTCCGATGCAGACTCTTCAATGGACCCAACTGTAGACGTTGCCACAGACAACGGCCGAACGATTTGTGATCCAGACGCTTGAGACGTGGAAGGGGAAGGGACAGGGGGTACGGGTGGAACTGCCAGGGATGTTGAGGGGATGGGGGATGATGACTGGCCATGAGACTGTGAGCGTTGCAGCGGTCGGCCATGGTCGGGAGAGGTGGTCTTTGGCGGAATCGGCTTGTCAGAAGCACTCCTGTATAGTGAGGAGCCCGAAGACGACCCCGGTCGAGATGATTCGCCTTCGTTGCTCGAACTAGTAGACGGAAAGTGAGCAGTAAGGGAGGAATTGTAGAATGCGCCGGGAGCTGGAGGCGAGAAGGAGATCACTTCTTCATATTGAGGTGGTCCGACCTCGGGTGACGGGGGTTCAACGACATCTGGCGGAATCAGTGGTGTATGGGGTGGCGATGGCTGGACATCGCGAAGACTATACTGCTTCTGTTGACTTAGGTGCTTCGTGTCGCTCCACTCGCTCTGCTGAATATGCTGGGTCGGGAGGCTCGGTGGACTCTGGGGTGTCGGCTGTGTCGGTGCTGTGTGGTGGGCCGGGCGTGTCTGTCCCTCGTCCTCCATCTCCTCTTGCAGCTGGCGTGCGAGGGCTTCATCGGCAGATATTTGCTCCGCAATGTATGCGCCTACACTCACTCGTATGTTGGGGTGGTTGTTCAACGGCTGAACAGAGCTGCCGGATGCAGACGGACCGGGAAGCGGGACGGGTGCCTGCTCCGGGGAAGTATTAATGAATGCTCGATGGTCCGCGGGCGGTGATAATACAGGCAGGGAAGCGTTGATCTTCAATGATTCTGCGAGTGCACGAGCGATCTGCTCGTCCTCCGATAGCATCGGCTCACTGGAGGGATGAAGCGGACGCGTCTCCTTCACCGACATCTCCAGGACACGGCTCAGAATCGCGTCATCGTCCTCCTCAGGTTCGCGAGATACTGGGAGGGGAGGAGCGGAGGGTCCCGGGATAGGATCGGGCGAAGTGAAGTATGAGGCCATGTGAGGTGAGCCATTGAAAGGCAGGTGAGATGGGGAGCCAGGAGAGCCCAACGGAAGCGGTGGTGGTGAGACCGGGATGCGAGGCTTTGGAGGCAAAGGCGGGTGCTCGAACACGGGCTTGCGGGGAAGTGGGGGCGCGGGTACGGGATCTGTCTGTGCATGTCGTGGATGCAGTTGGGGGTAGCCATACATTGTTGATGAAAAGCCCTCACTCTGGAAGAAGAAATCGTTGGAATGAGAGCGGGGGACTTCATAGGTCGATTTTCGTCCGGGAACCAAGCTCGGTGGGAGCCCAACACGCGGCTGGGGGAACGCGGGAGGTGAACCTGGGGGACCCGGTGGGGACGGCGGCTGGGCTTGGGGGAGGGGTAGAGCAGGATTATAGAAGCCCGGGACGATGGGGGGTTGGATACCTGGCGCAAAGTACGACTGCCTTTGCCCAGCAGCGAAAGGGTATTGTCGGCCAGGTTGAGGGGGTGAATGGGGTACATCTCGTGGGTAAGGGGGGTATGGGCTGGATTCTCTCCAAGGACCAGGGGCTGCCATAGCTAACAGAGGAGGAGGATGTGTGCAAGACGGATACGTGGACGTCCGTAGGACAGGGAGCTTTTTGGGGAGAGGGGCTGGTGAGTCCAGAAGTAGGTAACGCGGCAGGAGGGTGCAGTGGAGGACGAGACAAGCGGATGGCGGAGGAGGACATGCCACTGGGCGAGGCGCTCGGGCACTGCGCGGCGGTCCAAGTCTCTCAACAGCAGCGGTCTCCACTTGCTCCCTTGTCGCCATCCTACACACTCAACGCAGCACCGCGCCCAGGCTATCGCTATTTCGCGCGCAGCCGCCGCCAATCACAACCAGGAAAACATAAACACAAAGCCAGCCTCCGGCATACTTACGCTGCGTGGTCCGAGTTCTCGCGATCGGCACTGGCACGCAGCATGATGTAAGTACTACATACCCTGTACTACCTGGATTTACGCGAGACACGATGTGGTCGATATCACAGTAGCCGCTCCGACCACTTCGGAAGGTACTCACGCTCCAATGCGGGTAACCTATTCACCTCCACGCGTCGGCAGCGAGATCAGGGGTGACTTTAGCGACCCCGAGCAGTGTCCGAGTCCACGCGGCAAACAGGCGCAGAAAAATGGAGGTGTAAACTAGATCCCAGCGACGATATTTAATAACACAGTAGGTCTAGCTTACAATGCAGATAGACAGCGAATGCAGGACGTGGATAGGGGAGGATGGGGGATGAAGTATGGTTGGATGTTGCAAGTGTGAGTGGAATGCATGATTGTGTGCGAATGACGAGAACGAGATGATATCGAAACGGGCGTAACGCGACATGAGCAATTGTGGACGAGAACGAAGCAGGGGGATTCGGAGCGATGATGCAAAAAGCGACGAGGTTCATGAAGAGAGGGGGCGTGAAGATATATGTACGAAATGTCACCGAGCGGAAGCCAGCCTGGTACCCAGCCCACGTCCTTGGGTCGTGGATGTCTTGAAACCCAGTTGGCGCATCGCCGCGACCAGGTCCGCCTTCTGAACAGGTTTCGGGAGGTAGGTTGCGAAGAGCTCCTTGCTCTCCGTCACCTCCACTCCGCTGTACGCGCTGACAGCGATTATTGGTGTCGCCGTGTTCTTATTGTTGGTACTTTTTATATACCGAGCGGCGCCCTCGCCATCAACTGCAGCGGTCGATCAGTGCGTGTCCACGGACAGGTGAATGGGCTGACGTACGAATGGGCATATGCAGATCCATGAGGATACAGTCAAATTCTGTCAAATTTGATGGTTAGCGCGATCTTATTGCTTCCAGTCAAAGAAATACCCACTGATATCGCCCATGGCTACACTAATAGCCTCGGAGCCATCCGCAACGACGACACAACGACAACCGAGACGTATGAGCAAGGTCTCGATGATCTTCGCAGTGATCGGGTTGTCCTCCGCCAAGAGACATGTCACCGCCCGGTCGTTGGGGTCTGGTGCGCGCTTCAAGTCTATCGAGGCGACGGATGATGGTGGGGTATCGAACTGTACAGGGGTGATAGGGACCGCGTTGGACCACTCGGAGACTGATCCGTCGCCGGTGGTGGACACGGAGGCCGTTCGTAATCGGCTGGGCATCGAGTTGCGACGAGACACGTCTCCTTCGAGGTGGTTGAGCTTGAACCGCTCCACCGCACCGTACTCGGAAGGCTTTCGTGCGTGGCTGCCTGCGCTACCAGGCGTTGGTGGTCCGCGAGAGACGGACGAAGAGATGGAGGATGTCGACGTTGCAGGCGATGGTGGATTCGTAGGCAATGGTGGCTTAGTGGTATCGACAGGGGTGACGATGCTCGACGGCTTCTTGACGCCTACCCTACTCGAAATACTTCGCCGACGGGAGTGCATATTGGGTGGCTCCGAGAGGGCATGTTGCAGCGGCGCGAGCTGCTGCTGGCTGGTTTCGGTCTTCAGCCGACGGATCATGTCCTCGTTGGCCTGCTTCAAGACAGGGAGGTTCTTGAAACTGAACGACCCAAAATCGTCATCGGCAGGCGAGGCAGTTGCTTCGCGAGTCAACGATGCTGGAATGGTGGTGGCCGGAACTTCGGGGCTAGCTCCGGCGGAAAGACCTGGGCTATCTGATGCCAACTGCTGCATGAGGGCGGGCTGTTCGCTATCATGGAAGAGCTGCAGGACTGCGCCACGAGGGTCGAAGTAGTCAGTAGACTCAGGGTCCGTGACCTGAGGAATGAAAGCAGCTTCGGTTGTGGTGACCTTGTCCCAGTCGATCCCAGCGAAGAAGGCATGCTGCCTCACTTCGTCCGCCCCGTTCGCTCCAAGACGCTTGGCTGGGTCCAGGGTCATAAGACGCTGCATGAAGTCCTTGGCTTCGGGGGAGATCTCGACGTATTCCTCGTGCCACTCGATATGGCCAGAAAGGATGTTCTCAAACACCTTTTCGGGTGTTTCATCATGAAAGGGGGGTATGCCATAGAGGAACTCGTAAGCGATGACACCCAGCGCCCACTATGAAGAGAAGTCAGTGTTATCAAGGATGGGTGGCGTCCTCGTCAAAACTTACCCAGTCGACAGCCGCATCATCGCCGCGCAAACCCAGGATAGTCTCCGGTGCGAGGTAATCAGGGGTCCCAACCACCTTCTGCTCGCCGGGCGGGGTACCACCCGGGGTGGGATGCGAACGCAGATCATTGGCAAGTTCGCTAGCAAAGGACTGGAGCGGGCTGTCGGAGAGCTGCTTGGTGTTGCCGCCCCGACGGAGCGACAAGATACCCGTAGCTAGGGACTCCGACCCGCTCGATTCGCTCGGATCATCTGTAAGGGGTAGATAAGGCGAAGATCCAGGTCGAGGCAGGGATGGCGTCCTGTGGGTGAAGTACGAACCTCCACCAGGCAGCAGGTCGACCGAGAACATGGGAGAAGGCATCATGTAGGCCGAATCCATCGACGGAGGTCGAGAACTCGGACTGCCTCGGGTGTGACCGCGAGCACCTCGCTGCTCAGGGACCAGAGGAGCACGAGTCTGACGGCCAAGCAGACCAATCCTACTAAGACCAAAGTCAGTCAACTTGAGATGCCCGTGCTGGTCGATGAGTAAGTTGTCAGGCTTGAGATCACTAAAATGTCCTCCGTTAGTCCAAATGTGTCGTACAAATGAAGCGACAAACGTACCGATGAACGATGCCGCGCTGGTGGAGGTAATCCAAGCCAAGAACCACCTCAGCGACGTAGTTCCTCGTCCACTCCTCGGGAAGGGAGCCCAGCGACTTGATCAGCGCCGCGCAATCGCCACCGTTGAGGTATTCCATGACAAGGTACAAGTTCTCCTTGCTCTGGAAGGTGAAGTACAGCTTCGCCACGAATGGTGACTCGGCCTGCTTCATCAGGATCATGCGCTCGGCCTTGACGTTCGTGATCTGGTTCTTCGCTATCATGTCCGCCTTCTTCAGGACCTTGATCGCAAAGTAGTCTCCGGTCACCTTCTTCTTCGCTAAGAAGACGGAGCCGAATGCGCCCTTCGAGATAGGCTTAATGATCTCAAAGTCCCTGATAGACGTAGGTGTTGTCCTCGAGAGTGGCGCAACAGAGGGAAGACGGGGGGATAGAGGTGTGCCAGACATAGACGTGGTCGGAGAGATCATGGGCTGAGCGGTAGAATGCCTCCGATGCGATCTTCGAGTTGTTGTACCGGCGGTACTTGACGTCGAGTCCTGAGGAGAGACCATGGGGGAGAGCGGAGGGGTGATCAACAGCTTCGGCTCGAGGTTCTGTGGTGAACGCCTGGCACGGATGGTGATACCGGAGCTGGGTTCGTTCAGATCAAGCTGGGGCGGCTGTTCGGAGGCGACAATGGGAGCAGCGAGGGCGAGAGGGGAAGAAATCGACGACGGTGTTGAGCATCGCGTTTGATACGTAGCCGCGGTGACCGTGACGGGCTGATGATGCCAGTATGTCGGAACGGGAATCGCAGGAACAGAAGGAAGACTAGACGGGCTCATGATTAATGAAGTTGTAGAAGAATCGCGTCCGGAGTTGAACGGAATTGGCGATGCAGAGGCGATGGGCGTTGGGTCAGCGGAGGACTGCTGGCCGCTGAACGCATATTCCGAGGTCGTGCTCGACTGATCATCCTGCACGTCTTGACTGTCGTCACGAGTTTCATGGACATTGTCCTCTTCAGAACTCTCATCGTCAGAGCCCTCCAGGCATTGAAAAGTCCGCTCGACCTTCTCCTCCCACTCCTGCCGGACCTTCTCGGAATACTTGATCGTGTTCTGCATACGCACGACATTGTCGATCTTGTGGCGCATGAGCCGGTCCACGTCCACGATGAGCTGTGTGAGGGCGTTGTCCTCGATGGTCGGCCTATTCCAATGCCGCACCTGCGATATCTTGCGCTCCGACGTGGGTGAAAGCAGGCGCTGGCGCTCGATCGGCTCTGCAGACTCATCCTCTTTCAGCGCAGGAATGGAGACCTCAGAGCACGCCTGCAGGATGTCCTCGAGCTGGTTGAGAAGCTGGAGCTGCATCTTCTTGACGCCCATGCGCTTCATCTTGAGAGGCGCACGGAGAAGCTGCAAGGGCGAAGAAGAACCAGGCGAACTCGACGGAGTGTAGATGGGTATCGCACGGTATTCCGGTACTGTCGTAGGCGAGCTGCGGTCCAAGGCGCCCCGTAGATCACGAATCGTGTTGCGAAGCTCAGAAATCGACTCGTTGCACTCCGCGATCTCAGCTTCCAGGCGATGTACCTCGCTACACGTCTCGTTATGCTTCTCAAAATACCACTGCGGTACGTTGCATTCGCAAATGCGGCACAGTATGGATGCGGTGTTGATCGGGCGTGCGAATGGGAAAGGTGTCACAGGCTCGAGCGCGTTGCGGTCGCCGAAGCCAACTTGAGCGGCCTCTGCTGAGGCAGGTTCTTCGCCAATTTCACCTGTCTCGAGAAGGATTGACGGGGGTGCCTGGAGAACCTCAGGGGAACCGATAGGCCTCACGACCCACATAGTATGCGTTGCCCGACCGTCTTCCCGGTCAATCATGAGCAATCCGCTCCCTTCCATCTGCTGATAAAGGTTGGTCTGCGAGGAAGGCTCATCGCCACCAGCTATTCGGATCTTGAACTTGACTTCAATCGTACGTGAGTCGTTCTCCTGCAATCGCCGAGTAGCGTCGCGAAAGACATGCCAGTCCGAGGGAGCGAGTAGCCTGGACACACGCGTTCCGAAATAATCCTCAGGGTCCGTGCTAGAAACGGCATTCCCGTCAGTATGTCGTCGAATGATCATAATAAGTAGTGAAACGCATACCCAACAACACCACGCCACGCGTAGTTGATCCAGATGAAGTGGTCACCGTCTAGGCTGAGTTCCATGACGATGTTCTGACTCTGGGCGGTCTCCGCTTGAAGGCGCAGGCGCTCCGTGGCAAGTACGCGCGCAGATTCGTTGGGCCCCTCAAACTTGGTAGCCGGAAGCTTAGGGTGTTCAGACTCCTTCTGGGGGGCGGAAGACAAGATTTCCTTGGGTGCCTCGTCTCGCGATCGTCGGTTGGCACTAGTGGTCCGAGACATCCGCAGCCTGTTCTCGTCCTCCGGCGAGAGCTTCAGCGCATCATCTTGATCCGGACGTACCGCTTGCATGGGCGCATTCGCAGGGATCTCCTCCTCCGCCGGTTTCATGACAAATGTGAGCGACTCCTCCTGCTCATCGTCGTTCTCGTCGAAGTTCCAGAATTGCTTCTCGGCTTCCCACCATTCGACGACGCGGCTCAGACTCGCGATGGCGAGGAGCACTTGCACGTACCAATTGCGCCCGTGCCAATCCGGGTGTTCATCCCAAGCTCGACCGATGTTCTGAACGCGCTGGACGAGCGTCTCGCACACCTTCGGGTTTGCTGTGAGTTGGTTGAGGGACATGTCGAGGACATCAGTCGCAACTGCGATGATCTCGTATAACGTCGTCATGATTGGGTCGATGGGGTCGTCAACTAAGATGCGGGATGATCGGCGACCGGACATAGAGTCGGCATAGTTAGATCGGGGCAATGGCGAACGCGAACGGGAGGTGGACCGGGAACTGTGTCCAGAGCGCGGCGGGCGAGCAGGCAGATGAATGGTGCGGGAAAGTCGGCGCGAAGCCAAGCTTTGGCCGGCCCACTGTGCCGAGCGAGACGACTCGCCTTGCCTTCGCGGACTAACCGCCTCAGGCGGCGGGGTGGCCAGCGATGCTGGGGTTGAAGTGCCAGTGTACGAGGCGACGGTAAGGGAACGTTCCCTAGGAAGAGTTGTATGTCGGCGTAATGAGGAAGGACTGGTGGACGAAAGGGACGCTGTGAGGAGTCCGGGAGACGAGGTCCGATGGGTCAGCATGGGCTGCTCAGGATGGTCTTCCTCAAGAGACGCACGTTGACGACTATGCCCATGGCCTTCGAATTCCGCGTCGTAGCCGCCATCTGAGCTGACTTCATCGAACTGAAGGGCTGATCGTAGCTCCTGTGGTTGGAGGACGAACGCCTCGCGGAGAGGCTCGATATCGCCCGCTTGGGATTCGCGATCACGCTCACGTTCGAGCTGCTCACGCTCCAGCTCCTGCTCTCCCTCCCTGAGCCGTTCCTCGAAGAAGGTGGTTATGGAGTTGGTGACACGTTGGAGTTCCTTGTCACATTCCGCCTTGGCTGCCTTGAGGCGACGGGTGACATGTCGCCTGACGAAAGGCATAGATACAGTGTTGGAACCGGACCCATGAGAGTTGCCTGCGCTGTTGTTGGGGGGTTGTTGGTGAGCGGAGTTGTCGAGGACGGAGCTGGGGGAAAATACGAGGGGGCTTGGTGGTTGGCGTCGAGGCACTCCCGAGTCGGACATGTAGGTGCCGTGGTCGGGCTGGAGGGAAGGGTGGTCGAAACCAGGGGTGAGGGATGGGGAAGGGAGGAGGTGGGCGGGGATAAGAGAAGCAAAAAAAGAGGAGAGAAAAATCAGTGGAGGATTGACATGAGAGAGCGATAACGAGGCGGGCGATGGTGGCCTGGAGACGAGGAGGAGAGGTTGAGAGTTGGTCTGAATGACCTCTCGCTCCTCCCGCGCCTAACACCATGTCTCCAGACCGCAGCGCTTGTCCTGCGTTTCCCACACCCCCCTCGTGCCCATGAATATTTCCTCGACCTCCCTGCCGCTCCCGGCCATGCACCACTCGCAATATGTATGCGCTGCCCCTGTGCCCAGACTTCTATGCATCGATGGGTCGTCCACCGAAGGGCGGACAATCGCTTCGGATGGGACTTCCGACGGGCGTGGTGGGCGTGGCCCCTGGCGTGTGCGGTGACGGGGGTCCTGGCCGCAAGAATCCGGGGTCTGGACCTCGGGGACAGCGAGGGTGGTGGCGTGGCCGAGCTTCGGTGCTAGATTCTGAGCAGGTCGTTCCCCCGACTCGCGACGGCCGTTCACTTGGGCCCACTCGACCCTGCCCGCCAGTCACCTGCGCTCGTCCCAGGGCCCCGTTCCCCCTCCGTCCCACCCCCATCAAACCCTCCTTGCCCGTCTCACACCAGTCACACGGCCACCCTCTCCTCTCTCTCTTCTAGGAAAGGTCTGTCATCCCAGATACCCCATTCGCAGACGCACTTGTCTCAGCACTTCACTGACCGACTTTCTCCACCTTAGATTATCCCTCCATGTTGTCGCTAGCAGGTGTTTTCCGTGCGGCGACGCGTCGCCAGACGTGTACTGCCTGCGCTGCTACAACACGCTCCATGTCAGATACCTCGTCAACTGTTCGCCAACTCTGGGACCTAGTACACGAGACAGCGGAAGCTGGAGGTGCAGTTGAACAAGATGTGATCATCGACTCTGTCCCAGGTACGAGCATCAGTCATACCTTGCCTTCCCCAAGTCACACAACGAATTGACAAGTGGCTCAGCTCCCACGTCGCCCAACGCGTTCCCCGTTCTCAGAGGGTTCCAGGCTCATCAGGTACGTTTCAACGTTTTCGTGTTTGTTCGCGGCAGCTAGCGCTCCATTGTCCGGACACCGAAGGGATTTGGGAAATATTTGCTGGGTGTACTCGCCGTTATCCTCCCTTGTCACCTTCTAGCGATCAGGCCACTCTCCACAGAGGCCACCAAGAGAAAATATTGAACCAAAACGGCATGCTCCATTGCCGGTGCGAATGTGGTCCGACTGGTCATGACCGTTTGTTATACCCTTTCATTTCTGTACTCCACCACGGTGTGCAACGGTTTTTATGTTGATTCCAACGGAACTCCCGCTGTGTGGTTTGTTTTTGGTCTCTTTAGACTGGTGCGTCTTCACAGGGACCTTTGCACTTCACGAAACCGCATAAGTGGCACCACGTCAACGGTGTTAACCGCAGAGTCGGTTCCGAATAAGAGTCCTTCTCGACCAACTCTCTTACTCGCTAATGTCGCCTTTCCTGCGCCCAGTCCGCTCGAGTCCCGACCAGATATCTGACTTCTGACGAACCGTCACCCTCCAGTTCGTCCAGCCAAAAGACTTCTCCCGAGCCGGCTACAACAAGCACCGTTCCTACCTGAAGAGGGCCGCACTGGGCCCTGACGCGCGCGAGTCCCGCTATCTCGACCCGCTCCACCAGCTCGGCATCGACCCCCTCAAGGAGTCGCTCAACTCAGCCCTCCTCTCCGGCTTCGTGACACACATGGGCAAGATTAAGAAACGAAGCGAGACGAACCTCACATGGAAGAACCAGCGCCGCATTGGCAAGGCTATCCGTCGGGCGAAGATGATGGGCATTATTCCCGTGCTCAGCAAGCGGCACTTATTGGAGGCGAGCGAGTCGAATTGAGACCGACCGACGCCGACATGGCACCTTTTGTCCCATCGCCCGGTCGTTATGGTTCTGTGTACGCTACTCCCAACCTAGTTTGAATAGATATCAAGGCCGTATTGCCTCCGCTCACTGTTCGCTGGGTGATAGGCCTCGAAAAAGTAGGTTTAGACCACCCCGTCCCCCGCTCAGTTTCTCAACATGCAAATCCGCGCGCACACGATCTCATGCACCATATAGATGGGTGGCGCAGAACAGATCTCGACCAGAGCGGCAAAGAAAACGTTCCCCATTTATGTCATTGCGCTGTCCTATGATCGCACCCCGGACTTCTGGCATTTACGCAGAAGCATCCGTCGGATGCAGGTCCCTTCTAATATGGAGGTGCGGGGGTCACCAGGCCCGCCCGAAACAATGTTACTCGCCACAAGCCGCTCGCGCTCAGCAGGCAAGGGTTCGCCCGTTGACAGGCAGCTCTGGGGCCTGCCTTCGCCCGGTTTCTTGACGGGAATAGCTTGTCCAGATGCACAACGACGTCAATATGGATCGGGAGGAAGAGCTAAACGGCCAAGTCCGGGATAAAGATACACAGTTACAGTTCTGCAAGAAGCATCGTGCCGAGATTTTGCACCACCTGATCCCCTATTGCCCGCTCGACCTCTTCCTCCAGGTGGCGCTTGGGATCCTGCTTGCCGACGTGTCGCGTCTTGAGCTGGTCCGCAGTCAGGGTAGACTCCTCTTGCACCGACTTGTTGTACGCTTCCGAGAGCGAGAGCATCGACTGCGGAGGCGAGGCCGACGGGGCAGCGAACGGGCCGCACGGGATAAACACGCGGGCAATTATAGCGGTCAGCCAAGGAGTCGCACGACCGCCCTGGCGTGCGAGGGCGTACCTTTATCGCCTTCTCGTTCGCCTCCTTATGGCCCTTGAAGTCGCGGAGTGTGAGACCCTCGGTCCAGTTCCTTTTGTGAAGGTTCATAAGCATCGCCTGCTCGAGCTCGGTCTTTCGGTAGTTGACGGCAATTGAGTAGTAGTGACGGTTGAGGCCATGGATGAGGGCCTGGATGGAAGGCTTGTTGATGTGACCGATATTTGAAGTCGTCTGACGCGGCTCAAGGCCCTGGAGGACCATAGCGGGGCTAATCAGCCGGAACGCGTCAATGACGACTTTGCCCTTCACGGACTGAATGGGATCCACGACGACGGCAACGGAACGACGATCAAGTTGCTCGAATGACTAAGTATAGCGTCAGATTTTAGGGTGCGGTATTCAGATTACAAGCATTTGGCGTACCTGTTGGGTGTTGATGTCCACACTTGACAGCCAGCAGCCGAACCCGGGGTGAGAATGATACCAGCCGACCACCATTTCTGACCTACAAAATATGAATATGAGCACATGTTCGAGATGTGCATGTGGTCATAGAGCTGTAAATTGCACTGGGCCGTTGACTGTGGTGCCTGGCTTGTCGAAGTGGCTGATACGCAAGAAACGGAGAAACAAACACCTCTCCTACATTCTATCATAACGTACGGAAGGGAATATTTGGACAAAAAGGTCCAGAGCGGTATGATGCGGTAACACACATGGCTGGGGAGAACAGGGCTCACCTTCCAGTTTGCTTGAGCATATCCACCATCCTTTGTTGGAAGACATGGTCGACGGACTCGACGGAAACCGTTGTTCCAGATTGCGGCATTGCAAATACATCGATAACTTGCACCGTGTACTCGTCCACAAACTCCCCGAGCATGAGACCCATAACTTCCATAGGTACGCCCGCGCGGCCGTGTTTCAACATCTAGGAAGAAGTTTAGCACGCGAAAGAGATACATTGTGGGGTGGACATTATAAATTTACCTTCAGAAGTGCCAGAGACGAGATATGAATGACTTCGCCACTACACAAAAGTCAGCTCAGTTCGTGTGGGTCTTATAGCAGACGCACTTGTCGGGTATCGTGATCTCGCCTCCACCGCCACGTTGGGCAGCGGCCTGAGCGATCAGAGCGTCCATGTCGGATTCCATTGCAGCAGTTCGGTTCAGTTCAAGACAAGGAGGAAACGACGGTGGAGGAGAGCGGAGGAAGCTGTGGACAGATCGCGGAGACCGAGTGCGAGGACGCACACGCGTCGCTGACGCGTCGGGTATTCGACCACGTGCGGCAGGGCGTTGTTTGTCGGTGTGTCACACTGTGCAGCGGCTTGGACCGTAGACGCGCGTCTGGCACTCGTCCTTGCTGCGATGTGGTCATGATCGTCTCTCTCTCGTCCCGGAAATGCAATGTCCTCCAGCGAGCTCTCCAATGCTCTCAATCCACATGTCGTGGCACAAAGACCAAGGCGCACCCATGTTCCTAGACCTGCTCTCCCAGCTCCCCATGCTACTCCAACCGTCCATCATGCGCAAGTCCCACAACCCTCCGCTCCTCATCGCAGCGAGCTGGAACTCGCCATAACCCTGCCTCCGTCCCCACCTCCTCCTTCAGTAGAGTGTGTATTTGTATTTCTTCTTTGTCGTCCTCCCTGTCACTGACCTTGAATGACTGAAGAGTTGCCCCCGTAATTCCGTCGCCACCAAAGCCCTCCCGCAGTGTCGTACCCGTCGTCCAACAGCTGTGTCAGGTTATAGCCAGTGCCCGAAATGCTGCCACCGCAGAAAGCAAGCGTCGCACTGCATGGGAGCAGGAGCAGGAGGCCAAGAGTGCCCAGGCCCAGGCCCAGATGGAGCAACGTCTTTCGAGCGTACAGGAGGAGTTAGCCAGGTTGAAGGCTTACATTCGCATGAACTCCAATTTCGCACCGCCAGCTGTACTCCAGGAGAGCTACGTCACTACAATACCGACAACCGCGCGCATAGAGCCAGCCTCTCCGGTACTTGAATCTTTCTCTCCTCAATCACTCATCTCCCCTTTCTCCCCAATTCCCGGCCACCTCTCCGCGGAATTCGTGCAAGGTTCTTCATCGAGACCGTTAGCTGCGAATGGTTTGGACACTCTTTATGTCATCGAGGAGGTCCCATCACCCGCCCTCTTAGCCCGTTCACCTTCCAGTCATGTTCCTGAAGGTCCATCGACCCCGCAATCGATAGGCGTTACCCCGAACACTCCTGACGCCACCCCCGAACCTGAACCGAACGCTCGAAAACGGTCTCGCCGCGTCTTAGAGGACGACACAGATTACGACAGTGATTCAGAAGAGTCGGACACGCCTCCTACAGATCGTCCACTACGCCGAAAGAATGGACATGATGATCGTTGCCTTACCATTCACGTAAGCCCCACGCTCACCCGGTATCTTTCCGAGAATGTTACCCAACGGTGTTTTTAGCATGCGTTGCGTATCCACATTCGCAAGATGATGAAGCTCAAGCACGACGAAGTCCTCCCTGACAGTGTATTCGAGGGCGTAGTCCCAGATCCTACCGACCCTGTGCGCTTCGTTTGGAATCGGACAACGAAACAATCTGCCGTGAACGCAGCGATGAAGAAACGTATTGTTGCCGACCTCAAAGCTCACCGGAACAAGTACAAGCACGTCCCAAATAAAGACTTCGACAAGACGGCGCTAGAAGCCGCTTTCGAGCAGGTCTTCACGACGCTGAGGCAACGGTTCAAGTCACAGGACGATGCAACGACCGCAACTAGACTTCAGCGGCGGGAGGATCACAAGTCCCTGAAGGCGCGGCGGCTACAACGGAAGAAGACCGTGAGTGTTTTACTCCTCCAGGCCCTTCCCGCCTATCCTCTAGAGGTTCTCGAGCCCGCCAGATCATGCTATCATGTTTTACTGACCACGAGTATGCGCCCTTGCGTCGCAGAAACTCGCGAACCGCACGGAGGCACGCAAGGGCGTCCCTGCCCTCTTTCCGCCTGTCCTCGATGGCGCGCTCCAGCTGGACTGCATGTCCTCGGAGGAGTCCTCAGGCGAGGAGCCCGCCCCCGCGGGCCAGGGTGCGGAGACGGTGCAGGTGTTCCGCACACGCGGCCTGGCCTGGCGTAGCGCGCGCTTGCGGCGCATGTTTGCGCTCCTAGACACGCAGGACAAGCTTGACAAGAGCTTCAAACCGAAACGCGGCGTTGGCAGGCGAGTGCGCCACGAGGGACCGCTCAAGGAAGGGCTTTTTCTGCCACCGAAGGGTGTTGTGGGGTGGATGGTCAGCCAGCGATGGATACGGGACATGGAGGTGGACCGCCCGGACATGCGGGATATATTGCGGGATATCATTGTGGATGCTCAACCCGAGGCAGAGGATACGCGGTTATTGTTGGGGCCTGAGATGAGCGACGACGAGGAGGTCCAGACTTCGCCGGTAAACCACCCTCACGTTTCGGATACTAGTTACTCGCTGTATAATGCGCTGCAGTTTTAGATATCTTTCTCTGCATCAGGGCTGCATTGCACTATACGTATGACGTCTGCATGGGTATCATCATCGGAGCACTAGTACTACATGGTATCGATAGCATCTCATCTTCTTCAGTTCACGTTGTCAATTGCCCCATCTCGCCTGCCGTTGTGCTTGAGAAGGCCCAGCTGGATAGCCTTGAACTGGAGCGCCTGAGGAGGACGTGATGAGATACTGTAGAGAGGGAGGTGATCATGCGCTTACCAGGGTCTTTGACATGAGACGAGAGATGAAGAAGTCGCCGCTGGCGAACCACAACTATCGACAATGCAATGGCGTGACCGTCAGTAATCAAGACTTAGGGAGAAGGCAAAGCAGGACTAACCCCAGGATAGCCAGATGGGCGATAACTTCCCCTGAGCTCCCCTTCCGCGTCAAGGCCGTACACTTGATCCGTCTTGGCAATTACATCCTCCCCGAACAACTCCTTGTTATTCTCCCGCATATTAGTGTATCCAGTCCTACGAAAGGACACAATCCTCAGTGTCGAGTTCAGCATCAGTAATGCATCGTCAGACTTACGCAAATATCACAAGGTCTGCGGACAACTCAGAGCCATCACTAAACACGACTCCGTTCTCAGTAAACTTCTGTAACGAATGGCCGTTCTTCACTTTGATGCTCCCGTCTGCGACCAGGTCTGCGCCCCCCTTGTCTAGCCCTGTCGAATTGTCACGTAAACGTTTGCATTCTGGGGCCCGCACGGAAAACTTACAGTACCCTGTTCAAAACTATCAGTGAGTCGCACAGCGGAGCTTATTACCAAGGCACGTACCTCCCCCACGCTCCATCACCAGCAGGTAGAGCCCCTCACCGTCCGGGCCCATGTTCAGCTTCACGCCGCCCTTTCGCAGCTTATCGTGAAGCTCCTTGTCCTCCTCCCACGCTGCCTGCTGATCCGCGATGTTCAGCTCCTTGAGCAGCCCGAACGGCATCGAGGCCGACTTGAAATCCGATACGTCCATAGGGACGTCCTCGGGGAACACGGCACGCTGCCTCCGGGCAATGTATTCCCGCGACATGACGCACGTCGACGAGCGCTGGACCATCGTGACGGACGCGGCCCCGTTGAAGACGAGGTCCTGGCAGACGTCGATCGAGCTGTTCCCAGCCCCGATGATCACTGCCCGTTTTCCGGCGTACGGGGCGCCACCCGTGTAGTCTTGAGAATGCAGGATTTGTCCCTGGAACCGTTCGAGGTCCGGGATGTCAGGAATGTTACGCTCCCCCAGCGTGCCAGTGGCGAGGACGATGTGTGCGGGGTGCAGCTTGACCTCGAAGCCCTCACGGAAGACAGTGACGTCCCACTCGTTGGTCTCGGTGCTGTACGTCGGCCGCCCCTTCATCTCCGCACTCGTCCACACCACCAGGTCTTGCATCGTCACATACAACTCCAGCCAGTCCCCGAGCCTGTCTCGCGGCGTGAATTCCGGCCAGTTCGTTGGATATGACTGATATAGCACTGCAGCGTAGCCGGTTGTTAGAGTTAGGCTCAGCTTCCGTGCAAGAGCAGGACTGACATGTGTGGTGTCTTTTGACTGTATGCAGGGTCAATGTGGGATACCGCTTCCTCCAGTTGTCTCCGACGCGAGTATTGCGGTCGATGACGAGCGCTGGGATCTTCATCTGCTTGAAGCGCGCAGCCATATTCAGTCCCGTTTGCCCTGCTCCCACTGCCGTTCACGTTCGTAATCGATTAGCTGGGAAGCTCTCGCTTTTGAATTGCGAACACACCTATCAGAACATAGGGCCTGGTCTCGACTTCCGCGACCCAGTCCTCGAACTCCGTCTGCATGTTTCTCCCGGGAATGCTGGTGACATCGTCCCGCATTGCGAGCGTGGTGAGCTCCTCGTGCCCACGCAGGTCCGAAAGCTCAGTCAGGAGTGACAGGGCCCTGTACTTCCCGCTCGCGTCCCTGAGTAATCGAGCATGTGCACGACCATGCCCGTGTCGGCATTCAAACGTGAACGCAACCTCCACCCCCTGCACTCCCAGCTGGGGTATCACAGTCACTTGTGGCGCGAGGTGGGGGGATTCGTTGAGTTGCACCTCCGAGATCTGCACCGCGGACAAAGCGTTGGCTAGATATGCCGCGATCTTCTCGCGACCTTCAAGGGTGCGTATGTCCCAAGTGAAAACGAGGATGTCTCGTAGCCAACCGCTGGGAAGGAAGAGGTCCACGATATCATCGGGCTCCGCGCGGCTCAGCGCGGCGGAACACGCGGCGAGCCAGTCGGAAGCGACGCGGTGGGGGTCGGCAGCCATGGTAGTAGAGACTCGGGGGTGTCTTGGACTCGGCCCACGACGACTGGCGGCCGAACTTTATCGTGCTCGCCGCGGCCCGAGCAGAGCAGCTGTGCAGGTGCTCTGCTGGGAACGATGGCATCTGCGTGTGGGTGGTCGTGAGACTGCGCCCAAGGGAACTACCATGCAGCCAGGATAATAACAAACCTTGGATGCGAGCCATCGATGCGTGGTAAGTCTATGTGGAGTTTTGGTAACGCGTGGCGCCGGGCGAGCTCAGCTGCCACTGGCTGTAGCAGGCCGTGGGACTGAAGTCTTCCCGAAAGCGAACAGTGGGCCCATTGAACATTCCCTGATTGTTAAGAATGTTAAGAAAAGAGAGAGAATAAGGCTAAACTGAGCCGTGCCAGTGACAGTATCGGTCGGACGAAAGGAGTCCCGAAAGCCCGCAGGCTGTGTCAGAGGAACTTCAGGAAGCACTGCGAGCGCCCACGACTGCCTTCAGCGCTTTCATGCTGATCCTTCGCCAGCCTTCGTCCATCGGACTTCTGTCCGACAAACACCACCAGCGGATAAAGCATGTGTTACACGGGTTCCATGAGCGTTGATGAGTCGAGCCAGGAGAGAAACAGAGATCCCCCAGGCAAGTTCCAATCGCGACCCGGGCGGGCGAGGCACCGAACTCTGCTGCTTCGACCGCGACTGTGTACAGACTTAAGGTACATATGTTGGGGCATCTCGGTAGATGATGATTTCCACTTGAAACCATCAACAACGGATAGCCATGTCGATAGATATCTGCTTGTCGTTGTGTCCTGGAGTTACGACTGATCTGGTTTGACCAACCCAAGCTGCCTAGCTTTGATTTGCATCCCCTGCCACAGCCCTGCGATCAGTGGTAAGGAATGTGACCCACTTCTCAACACTCACCAAAATCTTCGACATGAAGCGACCATGGAAAAAGTCCCCCGTAGCATACCAAAGCTGCGCATGCAAATGTGTTGGACTCGAGGAAATGTAATCGACGACAGCGCATACTGGGAACTCACCCCAGGTTGACCACTTGGTCTGTAACTTGACCTCAACTCTCCCTCGTCATCCAGGCCATAGAGTTCGCCTGTCTTATCAATGATGTCTTCACCGAGAAGGGCGCGGTTAGTGTCCTTCATGTTCAAGTAACCCGTCCTGAAACGGCTTCATCAGTGTCTTATATGCAGAGTAGATGCAAATGGCATACGCGAGAACGACAATGTCGGCAGGCAGCTCGGAACCATCTGTGAACACAACGCTGTTCTCCGCGAGATGATCAATTTCGACGCCATGCTTGACCTTGATTCTCCCTTCAGCGATAAGGTCTGCACCACCCTTGTCTTGCCCTGGGCTCGCGTCAGACATGCTTGAAACTTGCGGACAGCCCGGTTGACTTACAGAGTCCTACAAACGTGTTCTAAATATGCGGTGAACGACACATAACAGAGCTTGACTGATACGTGCCTCCAAACCGCCCAAGAACAAGAAAGAATAAGCCCGCGCCGTCTGGGCCCATATTCAGGTGTATTCCTCCCTTTCGAAGCTTGTCGTAAAGCTCCTTCTGCGCTTGCCACATATAGGCTTGTGCTCGTATGTTCAACTTCTTCAGCAACCCATAGGGCAGAGCTGCATTACGCAGGTCCGAGACCGGCATAGGAACACTCTCCGGGAAGACGTGCTTGATGATCTCCGTCATGAAGTCGCGCGCCATGACACATGTCGACGAGCGCTGGACCATCGTTACCTCCCCCGTTCCGGTCAAGGCGAGGTCCTGGCAGATGTCGATGGCTGTGTTGCCTGCGCCGATGACGACGACGCGCTTCCCCGCAAATTCTTCAGGGCCATTGTATTCGACAGAGTGGCAGAGACGGCCCTTGAAGACGTCCGCGCCTGAAACCTTCGGAACGTTCGGTGCACCTAGCGTCCCAGTAGCCATGATGATGTGCGCAGGGCGAAGCTTGTACTCCTTGCCCTCCCGGATGACGGTCACCTCCCACTCGTGCGTCGCCTCGTCGTACTTGGGGTGAGGCTGGAGCTCTGTGCTGGTCCAGACGACTAGATCTTGGACGGAGGCATACTGCTCGAGCCAGTTGGCGACCTTGTCGCGAGGAGTGTATACTGGCCAATTATCGGGGTAAGGTTGATATAACACTACGTTGACCCGCTATTAGAAGGCGCTCCATGTTGAGGAATTCCGAAGGACGTACGGGTGTGCTGCTTCCGTGGAGTATGAAGGGCCAAGGAAGGGTACCGATTCCGCCACACGTCTCCGACGCGAGCAGTACGCTCGATGACTAAAGCCGACATACCCATTTGCTTGAAACGTGCAGCAATTTGCAGACCAATCTGGGCTGCGCCAACTGAAAGTGGACAGTGAGAGAGGACACAACCAAACGTATAGTATATGACATGCCGATGAGAACATGGGGCTTGGTCTCCACTTCCTTGACCCAATCGGCAAACTCCTTCTGCGTATCATGCCCAGCGGAATCGGCTTCGTCTCTAAGATGCAGAGTACTAATCTCCTCGTGTCCACGGAGGTCGGAGAGCATCATGAGGACGGCAAGGGCCCGAAACTCCCCGTTTTCATCGGCAAGAAGGCGGACATAACCTCGGCCGGGACCACGGAGGCATTCGAAGCTGTATGCGAACTCGATGTCTGTCGCCTGAATTTGAGGAATATCGGACGTCCTTGGCATGAGGTGTGCAGACTCATCTAGCTTGAAGTCCGAGACTTGTGCACCGGATAGCGTAGGCAGCAAGAAGGCCTTGATCTTCTCTCGGCCTTCAAGGGAACGGGTGTCCCACGTGAACACGAGAAGATCACGGAGCCAGCCGTCTGGAAGGAAGAGCGCGGCGACAGCGTCCAGATTCTGGGTGGCAAAGGCGGCACTGTAGTCAGCGAGCCAGGAGGATGCGACGGCCTGAGGATTGAGATCGGACATTCTGTGGCAATGGTGTGAGACTGAGCATGGAAGAGCCAGTCCGTTTATAAGTTCGCCGATGGGACCGAGCCTGCGTGGGCAAGCTTGGCAATCTGACCCACCTCTTAGTGCGAACTCCGCAAGTATTTAGAACTGTGTTTGGAATAAGTATGCGTATTGCGGCCGTCCTGAGAAAAAACAAATGAGCTGACTATTCAAATGCCGATGGGTAAATATGGCGTTGCGAAACCATTAGGAAGTTTTGTTACGAGTGTTCCGAACTATCTGGGCCCGTTGAAGTTCGTTTTGTTTGAACAGCGCCCCTAGATAGCAACAAGTGGTGACGATGAAACCTTCAGGCCAACGTCGTCGTCAGGCGCATAATACTATTCCACACCAATTTGGCAAGGTAGTCGACAATAGAGATTAAGTGGGCATACCTAAGGTTATAAGACGATCTTCACCTCGAGGGTAGGAGACACCCATCTCACAAGACGCGTGCACTGGCACCTCAACGCATAACCACCTGTGCTCAGGGTGATCAGCACAAGCGTGGTATGCATCATAGGCCGAGGTGAATGCGGATGGGACTGTACAGTTTGCGGAAGAGCATAGGAGGCCACCGGTCAGCTGGTCCGCTGCAGGGGGGTGTTCAATGTTCCAGTCCAAGACCGATGGTCGCTGGCAACGCGCAGCGACGAGTTGTCGGACTCGTAAGCGCCATGGACTGCGATGAGAATCTGAGATCCTAGCTGGGTGGGCGTCTATATGTGCAGGACCGTGACGTCTCGACAGGGTTGTGTACTTGAGTCTGGCTTGCGGTTGCCTTCTTGCCCTCTTGTCTACACGACCTCTCCTGCTTGCTCGACAATATCTATTCCTTCTCACGTGTTGCTCGTGCACGCCTGCGTTCTTCCTGCAATCTTGCTATGGCCGACATTAGCGAACACACCCTTCGCAGGGAAGCACCCGACCCTGCTTCGTGCCCTACACAAAGTGAACCTCCTTGTGAGTACTTGTAGCATCCGTACATTCATTGCCTACATGTGTTTGGAAGACCAGTTGCGAGCACGAGACTTTGTGGAGCTCCATGACCAGGTCCAGGTAATTCATCCCTTTGACTGTCCCGATGTCTACCTCATACTTGCTGCTCAGACAAGCGTCAACCTTCTTGATTCGTTGGAAGGATTTCTCTCCACATTCCAGAAGGATCTCTCTGCGGTGTCGGGTCAAATATCGAACCTTCAAGACAGGAGCAAGGAGATTGACAATAGGCTCAAGGGCAGAAGGGTGAGTTCTCTCTTCAACGCGCATCACCTACAGACACTCAAGTGTTGGTCCAGAAAATCGAGAAACCGCTCTCGAACCTCATTATTGATTTAAGCATACCTCCAGCACTTGCAACCCTGATTTTGGACACCCATGTTGACGATGCCTGGATCCCTGCCATTGTGGAATTCGAGCGACGCCTCGATACCCTCAAATTGCGAGTTCGTGTTAAGGCTGCGCGCGATTTATCCGAAGTCGCGGAAGGTCTGCGAATTGTGGTAAGCGCATTTATCCATCACTGATTGCGTCGCCCCTCAATCTAGTCCTTAGGCTGCAACGAAGCTCCGCACATTCTTCCTCTCAATGCTCGAGCCGATGCGGACGAGCATGACCACAAACCTCCAGATGATTCAGTCGTCGGTCTGGATGAAGTACCGTCCACTGTTTATATTCCTCCAGCGACACGCGAGTAATGTCGCGAGTGAGATACAGCGTGCATATGTCAGCACTGTGCGCACGTTCTACGAGACCGGCTTCCGAAGATACTTGCGGGGCCTTGGGTGGGTGAAAGTAAGTAGTTCCACCTTCTACTTCTCGCAATTCTCATTCGAGTCATGTAGGCGCGAACGGTGGAGAAATCAGAGGGTATCGCAAGTGGTTTGGAATCACCACGGCAGGGGTTCGACTACGACGCCAGCCGGTTAGCGTACGCTCGGGTGGATGGACCGAGTGTCACCATGGCTTACATGACTGAGGATAAAGCCCATGTATGTCACCTCTATCTCTCCGGTTCTAATACCACAAGACTGACCTTGGCATCCCACTGATAGAAAGAACCTCTGGAGGCTCTGATTCGTTCCGCGCTGATGGTCCTCACGGACAATGCGACAGCAGAATACGTGTTCATCACGTCCTTCTTCGCCAATGAGCCACGCGTTTCGCCGCAAGGCAGAGATGGCCTAGCCCCTGCCATGTCGCCGCCCATCCTTTCGCCGACCTTTGGAGACTTCGACGAACTTCGATCAGAAGTTGGCAACGAGAGCGTATCACCGCGTACCCGCACAGTCAACATTCATAGTGTTGCCCAAGGGTCCCTCAGCCACGAACAGAGCGCGAAGGAGGAACAAGCCGCGCTGAACTTCGTCTGGAAGCAGGTCATGGATCCCGTCCTAGACTACTGTCAGGTGCATACATTCCTGTCCTGAATGTTGTTAATTGCGCGGTTCTGACGTCCACACTTCTAGACGTTTGTCAACAATGCCATCGACCCTGCGCCCCCGGTCATCCCACTACTGACGATCATCCGACTCACGGAGGATGTCGTCGCGGAGGTGCAAAGGCGAGGCTGTAGCCCGCTCGAGACGTATATTTTTGCTCTCCGTTTGAAGATGTGGCCTGTGTTCCAGAAGCTCATGGCAGAGCATGTCGATGCGCTCAAGAAATTCGCCGAGGGCGCGGCGTCTGCTGGATACTTCCGGCGCGGCGGCACTACCGACGCTACCGTCTCTACTGTAGGTACCAGCCTTCATGAACACCGGGCTTGTCCCTCCCAAATGTTCGCATCCGTTCGGTGTGGCTCGTGCTGACCGCGAGTCTATGTGCAGATATGTCGCCGCTATGTCATCCTCTTCAATTCGTTTGTCGCTCTCACCGATCAGCCTGAAGAGACGATGATCTTCTCCAAGTACGTGTGGATGCTGTTCATCTCTTGTATGATTTCGCTACTAACGTGGCATCTCCTGTACACTCAGCTTGCTTCGATTGCGCCAAGAGCTATCTAAACTGATTACCACCCATACGGACAAGTTGGGAGATGCTGTGGGTAAAGCATCAGCTCAGTCCGCATTCTACGAACTCCTCCTGCAGGGCCTGAGCGTGAGCATACTACGTCCATTCCCCACATCTTCACGGTTCTAATCAAGTTGCATTCTGAACAGAATGGGCCTCGTCCAACGAGCCATCCAAAGGCTCAGAGCGAGCTTGCCTACTGGCGGGAGCGTGATGAGGAGTCTCGACGTCGCGTCGTGTCCACGCACGGCCGCCGATGACGGATAACTATAGACACAGTACAGTATAACGCATGGGCATGTAACTTATTGGCCCCGGCAATAGGGTTTCGTGTGGAACGATCCGTAAAGCGCGAGGCGAAAATGTGGAAACCAAGGATGAGCGATACGACGAAAAGTTGCACCAATACCGAGGGGCAAGAAACTCGAAACTCTGGATAAGCTACTATCCAACCAACTGCCTGTCCATTCCAGAACCTCCGTGACTATTGACTATGACCATGACCATACGATGCAGGTATATGAGTAGAATATGAGTGCCGGATATGATGACGATGACAATGTTCAAAGTGAGTCCGCATAAATCATGTCGTATAAGGGGGAAACGCGGGCGGAGTTTTGTTCGTCCTACTTGACAAAGACAATGAGCGAACGTTAACGTCTGTTGTCTGTCCCCCTTCTCACACCTCACGCCAACACACTCACCTCGACTGTGTTTTCTGAAGCCCAGGGAACGACGACTTGAGGATCGCGCTCCCGTTCACGTTCGGCGGCCGCCCGATGCCGAGCTTGTTGAGCACGTCCTTGACCTCGCCGGGACGCGGCTTCGCGCGCTGCTGTGGGCGCGAGCGGGTCGGCGCGAGCTTCGAGAAGCC
>VJXU01004138.1:0-11159 GCA_008694245.1 Ganoderma sp. BRIUMSc | reverse complement strand
CTCCGATGGTAAATCCATAACAGGGATAAAGTACAGACGACAGTATTGACCATTTTTACTCTTGGAGCCGAGTTGAAAGTGATGATAGTAGCAACCTCAATTCTGTGCAAGTCGTTTCAAGATCGATATCTCAGCGTGCACGTGGCCCATGGCGCTTGTTGACGCCAGCGATTGGCTGCGCCCGCAGCCTGTTTGCCCGTGTTTGTACTCCACCCGATCGGGACGTCCAGGCTGCGCGACCTCATCCGCAGTCCGAGACTTCATACTGTACGCTATAATGATGAAAGGAATGAGCTCACCGGTTTACTGACTCGATGAGGAGCCGTGACGTAGTTACAGCAACGTATGTACTTAAAAGCCCCCTCAAAGTCGAATACGAACCTCAGTACTCCGTCCTCGTCCTCACGCCTGCCGGTTCAGACTCCGAAAGGACAGGGTGCAATCACACTTGATCAAGTGTGAGTTCTTCTGTTCTCGCACTCAGCTTAACATCCTTATCATCCTCTACATCGAGACCGCTTTTCTCGCCGAACTAGTTAACCCAGAAGCGCACAGCCACCAGAGCTGCGCTCCGTCTATTCAAACCGCTCCGTGGTACGTTGCCGTAGCGCTACACCCCCCGACGTACTTAGCCCGACCTACCTCTGCTTGTATGCAGACCGACCAAGACCTCCTGGGGCAGCTTGCTGCTAGCCTCCCGATCGAGGCGTACAACGCCCTCGCACCCATCCTCCAAAACCTCGACCAACGGGTCGAGGCCGCCGTTCAGGCACCGCCACCCGCGCCGCCGCAGCCGCAACCAGCTATCACCGTCGACGACCTCCGTACGTCACTCGAGCACGCCTTTGCCGCCGCTAACTTTGTGGTGCAACCGCAGGCACCTACCTCGACAACGTCAACCGCTGCACCCTCCTCTCGCACCAACACAATTAAGGGGGAACTCCCGCATTTTCACGGGAAGGAAAGTGAAGACGTTAGTGCCTGGCTATTGATAGTTGAAGGGTACTTACAGGGCCTACACGTAGCAGAAGCCGATTGGCCGCTGCAAGTCCCTTTACTCTTCCGCGGCGACGCAATGCATTGGTACAGCTATTTCCTCAAGAAGGCTTCCGCTATCGGACAAAAGGTTAGCTGGGCAGACTTAAAGTCCGAGCTTTACAGCAAGTTTGACTCACCCCTCCGTGTTGAGTCCCTTCGCAACCAGATTCGCCATGTTCCGTTCAAAGGAAGCATACTCCGCTACATAACGGCCTTCCGGGAGATCGAGTCGCAGATCCCCGAAAGCGAGATGACGCTCGGCGATCGCAAGTCCTACTTCCTCGACCACCTGCCAATTGAGTATCGACGTGATCTCCGACGGCCTGGGATGGAACTCAAAAGCATGGAGGCCGTGTACCATGCAACCCGGGAGTTGTACCACTTGAACACCTTGCACCAAAACCCTGCCGGTATGTCACAGACCCACAGGAAGCAGAAGCTCAAACAGACTTACCGCTCCTTCCCGTCCTTCACTTCCTCGGCAGGGCATCCTCCGACGACATCTTCTGAGCCGCAGCCCATGGACCTGGATGCGATGGAGACCGCGCCGCCAAAGGGACCTGTTTCAAATCAGCAGAACGGGCTCCGGGTACGTTGCTACAACTGCAACCGGACAGGACATTACTCACGTAATTGCCGCGCTCCGCGCAAACCCCGTCCACAGGCTCTCAACATGATGGACATAGACGATGAGGACAATGGCCCCACAGACTCATCGTCCTCGGTCCAGGAGCCTGGAGACCCATGCGACTCGGATGATGATGATTTGCCATCCCTCGCAACCTGCTCGGAAACGGATGTCGACACCTATTGGGAGGACAGTGAGGAGGAACTGTCCGACGATAGCGACAGTGACATCTTACCTCTCACACCTCTCCCCTCGGACAGCGACGATGATGACTATTCCATCGCTGCGAACTGGGGAGCCGACACGCCATTGGATGAGCGTGATGCACAAGTTGATGGCATCACGCCATTCTGGCAGCAGCTTGTACAGCCGCTGGAGGAGGTTCACATGATGGACGTAGACCCGCCGGAGACCGAGTGGCCGCTATATGTCAACGGCAACCTGTCAGAATCTAGCCTCTGCGTCTTGAACCTCGACGATGGCGCGGATACGAACCAGGACATACCGGTCTACCACGTCCTCATCCCACTACCCAACCGGTTCCGTGGTCAGTTCCGATGCATCAGCGCCATCATCGACAGCGGCGCGGCATCCTGCTACGTCCTTCCCACCATCGTCCAAGATCTCGGCATCGAGACCTTCCCCATCACCCGACGAACGATCCGAGGAGCTGGAACGACATCGACATCAGCTGTTGCTCGGTTCAGCATCAAAATTGGCGGCATCGTACGACCCATCATCGCGTACGTCCTTGACCGCGACTGCCTCCGGTATGGCCTTGTCCTCGGCCAAGACTGGATGCGGCGCCACAACGCGCAGCCGGACTGGAGCACCCGGTCCTGGTACCTGACGGACCCGCAAACCGCGCAGACAGCACGGTTGGCCATGGACCCGCCGCGCCGGCTCATGCAAGACCAACCACCACCTTACGTCCAACCGCCGCCATATACGCCGTCACCCGAGCTCTACTCTGCGACGTCAACACAGTCCTTGGACTGCCTCCCGATGGAGGAACCCCGTGCACGCCGTATTCCTGTACGTGAACAGCTCGCCCGTGCCACAGGCACACTTAGCGACAAGCTGCGGAACCTGGTAAAGAAACGGTTCCCTAAGCTGTTTGGTACGAAGGTACGCTACGACGACATACCTGTACGTCGTATCATGCATGCCATTGACACACGGGATGCCCAGCCGGTCCGTGCACAAGGCCGTCCACACTCGCCGCCCGAGCATGAAGAAATCAAGAAATTCGTGGATGACGCACTTGAAGATGGCCTTATCGAGCCTAGCACGTCACCGTGGTCAGCGCCCATCATCTTTGCGAAGAAGAAAGATGGTACTAACCGCTTATGCGTGGACTACCGCAGGCTGAACGACGTAACCGTCAAGAACGCGTACCCATTGCCACGTATCGACGACACGTACCAGCATTTCCACGGTGCCAAGTTCTTCACGACGCTCGACTTGAAGTCTGGCTACTGGCAAATCCCCGTGCATCCTGAATCCCGCGAGAAAACCGCCTTCGCAACGCGCTTCGGCCACTATCAGTTCCGGGTCATGGAGTTTGGCCTGTGCAACGCACCAGCCACCTTCCAGAGCTTCATGAACGAGCTCCTCCGTCCCTTCCTTGATTGCTGTGCGACTGTGTACCTGGATGACATCATTATCTATTCCAGCGATGAGCACAACCACGTTCTCGACGTACTGAACGTCCTCGGTGCCTTAACCGAGGCCGGGATTGTTCTCAACGAGAAAAAGTGCGTCTTCGCTCGTTCGAGCATCCTGTACTTGGGCCACATCATTTCTAACGAGGGGATCCGTCCTGACCCTGAAAAGGTTAACGCGATCATCAGTTGGCCAGCGCCCGACAACATCACGCGCGTCCGTGGCTTCCTCAATCTCGCGGGCTATTACCGCCGCTTCATCCCTGCTTTCGCGCGTCTCGCGAGCCCTCTGTATGACTTGTTGAAGGGAAGCCCTCGAAAGGGCGCACCTATCCAATGGTCAGCTGCCTGCGAACACGCGTTTGGAGCCTTGAAACAGAAGCTTACCTCCTCCCCAGTTCTCACCTATCCTCGACCATGGCACCTTTTCGTAATCGACACTGATGCGTCAGGAGACGCTATCGGCGGAATTCTCCACCAGTCCGCCGACCGTTTTGATGGGGGGGAAGAAGGAGAAGCACGCTTCAATTTCAAAGAATCAAAACTCCATCCTATTGCGTACGAATCGAGACGTATGTCACCTACCGAGCAACGATACTCCGCACAGGAACGCGAGATGCTGGCAATTGACTATTGCCTCCAGAAGTGGCGAGGGTACGTCGAGGGCTCACCGATCGTCGTCCGCACCGACCACGAGAGCCTAAAGTACTTCCTTTCGCAGAAGCACCTTGGCCGCCGTCTCGCTCGTTTCGCCGACAACATAGCACATTTTGATGTGAAAATCGTCTACCGGCCCGGCCGCAATCAGCTTGCTGCCGACGCACTCTCAAGGCGGCCAGGAAATCCACACGTACCCGACTCCGAGACTCTAGGTCCTCTCTTCGCACACCCGCTCGAATCCGAGCCTGTTCCAGTCGCGCACTTTGAAACCCTCGAAAAATGGCGGCAGCAGCTCCTTGACGATCCCTCCTCGGAGCCATCCCGACGCGGCTACGCCCTTCAAGACATGAACCTGTGGCGAAGGATTAGCAGCGACGCAGGAGACATCATGGTACGCGTACCTACCAGCTTGGAGGACGCACGCACGCTGATCCATGCCGTGCACGACCAGATAGGACACCTCGGGGCCCGTGCCGTCCTCGATACGCTGCGCGTGCGTGCCCAAATACCGCGCGCGACTGATCTTGTCACCGATGTTGTCCGCCGCTGCAACCAATGCCAGTTCACCCGGCGCGAGGCTCCCGTACCACAACACTTGCATCCGCTTCCTCGCGTCGACGCATTCGACTGCTGGGCCTTCGATTGGATCGGCCCGCTGCAAAAATCTACAAAAGGGAATCAGTACATTCTCACCGCGCTCGATCACGGGTCCGACCTCCCGCACGCCACTGCGCATGCCGCCCGCTCGCACACCGGTGCACTCGAGCTTCTCCGCACACTCATCACCCAGTATGGCAAGCCGAAGGCTCTCCTCACAGATAACGGAGAGGAATTCCTCTCGTACCCATTCCAAAACTACCTCGCACGGCTCGGTATCGAGCACCTGCGCACTTCGCCGTATCACCCGCAAACCAACGGCCGGCTTGAAAAATTCAACGACAATCTAACGCAGACCCTCGCACGGCTGGTGGCACCGGACCGACAAGAGCAGTGGGATGACTACTTGCCTGATGCCCTGCTCGCCGCACGCGCACACACCAACACGTCCACCGGAGCTTCGCCCGCCTTCCTCGCGTATGGCCGTGAGGCTCGTCTCCCGAGTGAGCCGACTTTTGACATGTTGCGTCGCCCGCCTACTGACAGCGAGATCGCGACCTTGCAGCACGCACGACTTGAGCGTGTCCGAGACCTGTCGCAGTTCCGCGGGGAGGCTAACATGCAGGCTCTGCGTCGGCTCGAAGCAGCCGCAGAAAAACGCGAAAATACGTACCGCGATCGCGGCATCGGAATCGGCAGCCTTGTGCTGCGCCGTTCGCCCGAGGCCACCAAGCTGCACCCGCGCTGGGACGGGCCCTTCATCGTTCACGACCTAACTGATCGCAACACGTATCAGCTTCGCACAAAAAACGGCTACGTACTGCGTACCTTGTACAACGCCGAACGCCTCAAGCCCTACAACACCTCCGAGGCCGCACCCCGCCTGTGGTACTCCAGCGCCGAGTTACAACGCCGCGATGCCAAATCCCGCGTCGAAAACGACCTCCAGGCCCGTCGCATCACCTAGTTCCGAGGACACGTCATCACAACTACCACGTCCTGTTGTCAGCAAGTATACAACAACAAAACCCCACAATGGTTACCACTTACTTCCTGTACGAGTATTGCGACCCTGTTGGAGACGGCCCTGCAGCGGAGACGACGGAGATGCCGGAGACGACGAAGACAGGCTCGACAGGGCGAGGTTTGAGAAGGGGGGATGGTGTTGACGCCAGCGATTGGCTGCGCCCGCAGCCTGTTTGCCCGTGTTTGTACTCCACCCGATCGGGACGTCCAGGCTGCGCGACCTCATCCGCAGTCCGAGACTTCATACTGTACGCTATAATGATGAAAGGAATGAGCTCACCGGTTTACTGACTCGATGAGGAGCCGTGACGTAGTTACAGCAACGTATGTACTTAAAAGCCCCCTCAAAGTCGAATACGAACCTCAGTACTCCGTCCTCGTCCTCACGCCTGCCGGTTCAGACTCCGAAAGGACAGGGCGCAATCACACGCTGGGCCCCTGATCAAGGCTTGTGTTTGGCTTCATTGTTTGTTGACATCTGTTTGGATGCTCAGACAAAGTGGCCTCTGAGGTCGTTGCCCTTACTCGGACTGGCTTGAACACTGCCGCACTCCGTCTTAGACCGAGCAAAAGGTCTATCATCACCACCGTGTGGTAAATTGTACATAGTCTTCAGGTTTCAACACCCTCATTCTGTGCTGTCCCTTCAATGTGAGGAGGCTCGGGGTCCCACATCGCTATCAAAAGAGAGCATTAGTGCGTGTGCAAGGTTTCGTACGAAACTGTGCAATTAATTAGGGACTCACAGGGTCCAGGAATGCTATCTATCTCCACCTTAACAATGCCCCTCAAGCCTGGAATTCTCACTACGACTTGTGCGGCCCACCAGTTTGTGTCGTACAGGCCTTCGTCTGGTCCGTCGTCTGTGTCCGGCCAGCTCAACCCTAAAGTCCGCAAGGACGGGGTCCGCTTCAGTAATGCCTTCATCTCGACACCGCAGAGGGTGTCTATGTGTGCTTTTCTCGTGGTGAAGAACGGGTCCCATGGGGACACATACAACTCTAACGTCTGGAATGCGGAGGAGCGTATGTTGGGCAGGATGGGGAGGACATGCTGCAACAGGTGCCCATCCGAACGCTCGCTCGAGCCGTAGCTCGTACTGCCTACTCTGAGGAACTCCAAACGATTGAACTCTCGGATGCAGGCGAGCATGCTCTCTGCAGCGCAAAAGTGAATCAGTTCTGACTGTCACGGCGTGAGGACGTACGTGATAGTCCGACCTTACGCAGGACACCGAGTTTTAGCCTGGTAACCGACGTGCCGAACGCGAGCGGCGGAGGGAAGTTGGGCATAGATGTCAGTGTTCGCTGTCAAGCCCACTTGCATTGAATCACCGTTCCTCGCCAGTAGGCATATTCGGATATTGAACACTCACTGCGTTAGATAGCTTCAGGTGACGAAGGTGACGACAAGCGAGGGGCCGCCGCATCTTACCAAGCTTCCAACTGAACGATTCTGTCAGGTCCCTCCGCACGGAAGCTCGCTCTTCCTCCATGTCTTCTTGCAACCGGAGGGCAAGAAGGCCAGGGAAGGACCACACCAGGTGCAGGATGCTGCTGACCGACAGGCCGGCGGTCGACACGTCCAGCGTCGCGATATTGGGGAACTCCGCGACTGAACGCCAGTACGTCGGTGGGTAGTGCATGCTCCACGAGGAGAAGCGCAGCTCTAGCCGCCGGCAGGCCTGGAAGAACCGTCGAGCATGGAGGCCGGCGAAGGGGATGTAGCCGCGAGAGCTGAAGACGGTAACCTCCACAATCCAGTCGGCCAAGCTTGGGTCGCCTGCAAGGGTGCGTAATAACAGGTCGAGGTGGGCGGGATTCATGAGGACCACACGGCGGAGGAGGTTGAAGCTGGCCCGAGGAAGCCAGGCGCTACAGACGAGTGAGCAGCGGAGGAGGATGACGTAGTCTGTGTTCCGTGCGATGGCTCCGCGGTGTTGACGGTTGTAACAGGCGTCAATGATGGCTTCGCATACGTCGATGGGGAGTAGGGAGTTCTCCATGTTGAGAAAGGGGAGGCATAGGGGTAGGTAGAAGGATCGAAAGAGAGTGGACAACCTATAAGTTATGACTGTGTTGCTGCGGAGGTAGAGCGTATGAATCAGCCAAGCAACAGAACTCGGATCGAGACGGCGGTGCAATTCCATATGGGTCTGTTCCCGCCTCACAAGCATCTCAGGCAGTACAGTAGATTCCGAATGAGTCAACGCTGATGGTGACAAACCTCGAATGCACCAGCACAGGCGTGCTACCAGAACTGCATTCAACCGATTGGGACAAGAAGGCAGTGCGCCACAAGGCCCGGGGTGGATTCGCTCCTACAGCAAGTGCGCGTGGATGGTAAGACCGGTACATCGCGTGAGAAATGCGTACGAACGAGGAAAAAGACTGTAAAGAAAGCAGACAAACGATACAATTACGTGGGTGGATGTCCCTTGCCACGCCAAGGTGAATGATGACGCCTGGAAGAAAGAATGTGGCTGCAGGCTCTAAGAAAACGTGGGCGTAATGCAGCGTCATCTTATTCTCATGCATCATGAACAAGCTGGAATCATGGTGAGACATGCTAACTGGCCCGAGAGGCTGAGGAAGGTCTGCAAGATAGCGACCTGCTCGTCTTTTGCCGTCTTTTGCCGCCAGTGGGCACGCAGGTATGATGTAGTGCTGAATTACACACCTGCTCGCTCAATGGCGTCCGTTGGGCTACTTATGCCAGCACTAGTTGAGGAACGAGTGTCGGCGGGGACCAAGGGCATGAGCGTGCACCGGATGGAGGCGCTGTCCCATGTCAGAGGGCTTTGTCATTGCTCCCCACCTTCGGAATCCGCAGTGAAGCCAATCGAGGAAAAACACCTGGTGCAGTGTCGTTAACTGTATGCCTGGATCAGATGTGAAGCACTTCATCGACAGATTCTGCATTGAAAGATGATTGGGCCAGGCATCTACTAGCCTTTGTCTTTGGCGATGACTTGTGGTAGGAAAGAACTCACAAACGTTCATGGAGCTTAGTCTCATCGTGACCGCTAAGATGCACGTCGATTGAGAACGTAGGAATGCAGCTGGGGATGGTGTCAAAGGGGAAAACTCGAGAAGGTAAACGTAAATCGACGTCGTCCGAGCAAAGAAAATGTAGCGCCCTTCGGATGGAGCCGTGTGACTCAAGCTGCTCTGTGACGCTTTGTTTGTACGCCGTGTGACGCGTCGCGACGCGTTGTTTGTGTCCCGTTTTGGAGTCAGCGACGGGCGCCTGCGGTGGATGACGCCGGTCGGGATGGGAGCAGCGGCGCGTCTGACAAGACGGTCATCCTCGCACTCACCCCCTCTGCCACCTGCGCTTGCATGGCTGAATGCTCTGCTTACATCTGAAGACGCGTCGCTATGGGCATCTCGGGTCTCCTTCCTCTCCTCAAGGACATCCAAAACACTAAACATCTCTCCGACTTCCGCGGCCAGACTCTCGCCGTCGACGCCTATGTCTGGCTACACAGAGGCTCATATGGGTGTGCAGCCGAGATAGCCACAGGAAAGAAGACTTCCAAGTGAGTTTTTCTCCTATTAATTTGCGTTTTATCTATCCCTCGATGGCCCCTGTGGCTGGTGTATCCTCTCCCTTCATCGTATTTTGGGACCACCACCTTGGGCCTTCCTCTTCAACATGATCGTCGCGTATGCCTCATTTACATCGCATTTTGATGCAATTCTTGAGAATTGGGGGCGGTGTCTGCGCGAGCATGATAGCAGAAGCTTGTGACGTCTTTATGCGAGCGGTCTTCTGCATCATGTTCACTCCGACTCGCAGTCCCATCTCGCGCTATCACCTACATTTCTCTGCATTTGCAGTGCTATTGGGGCTTTCATCGGCCCGAAGATGTAGCCTCTCTTTCACCTCAACATGTTGCTGCAGGCCGCGTATTTGTCGGGGCTGTATGCGATTGCCGCGTGACGTGACGAAACCCGTCCGTTACAACTTCCTAGATGAAGTAACCACATCTCGATCATCCTGTGCGCGGCTGCGACATCGATTAGGCTTACTCCGTGAGGGTCCTCCTTCTCCCTGCGGGCGATTTTCGAACTGTCCTCCCCTCCTGCACGGCGCACGCACGCCAGCCCCGCTGTGCTTTCTGTTCGTCCGAACAGAAGGCGCCGCATAATTGCGGGGTGAAACGCGATCGCTGCTCCACCCGGATTTGCTCTCTGGACAGTCTGCCTTCACAGTCATTTCGGAGACTGTTGAGGGCACTCGTGTCCTGCTACAGCGACGGTCACCGCCTTTAGTGTGGTCTGTGGCTCCTTCTCTTACGTTTGTTTGCCACTCCACCTACGATTTGAGGGTCCACAGAGGGGCATGGTGGCCTCGATGCGGTGGTCCTCGAGGAGGGGTCCAAACTTTCGTGGCCCATGTCGACACCGCTCTGAGTCACGAAAGACCCGGGGAATGGTGTCAGTGTGGGTGCCCAGAACGCGACATTCCTATGGCTTTGTCCGAGAACCTGCATGCTTCAGCGTGCACGGGAGCCAAATTCGAGAACTTCTTCTCCCCCCCTCTACACAGCTATCGATGCGCTGCTATCGCGACTTCATTCTGGTATATTTGTCCTCAGCAAAGAAAACATTCAATTTCTGTGGACCTAGCACCGGTCCGGACCGGACTCGTTCTCCCGCAATGGTTACGGTCCCGATGGTCCGTAGACATTGCTGGAATGCGGAAGGCCTAGATTCGGTCCGACGGCAAGGGTGCAGCAGGCTACGGCACACTCTTCGTGAAAATTTTCAATGTGCTTGCACATTTATGCTGTTGGTCTGGCTAGGTCGCGACCGTGCCAATCTCAATCTCATGCGGCGAGCGGTTCGCGACTTTCTGCGTAGACGTCGTCCGCGCCGAATCAAAGGAGGATTGGCGGGAACTTTTGCCAAGGGGGAGTTCGAATTTACCCATTAGCATTTGGCCTTTCCTTATGCTTGCCAGCCCCTTCCGCAAACTTCCGCCCCAGGCACTCGGTAGCTGTATGTCCTAGACTCTTGTGGCAACCACAAGAGAAGCTTGGGAGTATGCTCAACCGACGTGTCATCCTCCCCTCATTTATACGTAAACGTGGAGGTGCTCTCTCGCTCTCATTTCCCCCCTTCGAAGTTCGCGCGCATGCAAGAGAGGATCTTCTCCTGGTCGCAACGGGATTAGTGGTGCGCGACCTTCGACCAGGACGTAATGTCTATGTCTATTGTTTATTTCCAGCGCCCGGAGTGTCCGACACTCTCGCATTCAGTCAGACGGCTCAACCGCGGAGAAACGATACCACCCAACCTCTCGTCTCCTGCCTCTCTCGCCACACTTTCGTTTGCGTCTGAGCGAAATGAAATCTTCCATCTGCTCCTTTGCGTACCGCGACTCCCGCCAAAGAAGAAGCTTTACTGACATCCAGCCCTCTGGCCCCGTTTCGACAGATACGTCGAGTACGCGATGCACCGGGTGCGGCTGCTCCGGCACCACGGCATCGCGCCGTACCTCGTCTTCGACGGCGGGCCGCTCCCCGCGAAGAAGGGCAC